>JBAMBJ010003003.1:0-49806 GCA_037043495.1 Drosophila recens | reverse complement strand
GCTATAGATTTACTAAGTGCAGCGCAACGAATTAATTCCAATTGGAATATGCGCGTCTGAATCTTGGCGAGGCAAAGTGCCAAATGCACTGTGTATAAATTCAAAGCAAAATGCGCGCCATTTGATCAAATTTCAAAATTGTAAAGCCAAAAGTGTATTATTTGCCAGTGCTAGAGAAAAATAAATCAAACAAAACAAAAGCAAATTGAAAAACAATTAACAAAGCAATTATTAATCATTTAAATTTAAACAATAAATCAAACAAGTGCTGCGACAATGGAGAAGAACTTTAGAGGCATCTTCACAATCGGATTATTTCTGGCGCTTCTCAGCAGCGGACAGACGCATTTGAATATATTTCTGAATTTGCACGAGGTGCTGAGACTAATCGGTGAGTTGTCCCTCCAAACACACACACACACACACACCTCCCCCAATGTGTGCATAAATTATTTGAATAATGAATCAATATCAATTAGTGGGCATCATTAGGATTTCATTCTTTTTTTTTGTTCAAAGCGAGATTAAAATTAAAGCGAATTTGATTTCAATTGGAAACGTTTTTATTTTTCTGGTGACGACAATTTAAAGAGCCACAAGTTTAATTTAATAATATCAGCGTGTAATTAATCTGCAAATTGTAAATTAACAATTTATAGTCAGCGATTATCCTGGCTGAGACTAATTGCAGTGCGTATCTTCTTCTCTCTGAGGCTGACATATGTATCTTTTGGCTGCTATCAAGTGATTAGCTGGCCATAAGTTTGGGTAGCACTTGAAGTGGTCTACGAGTATTTACTAACTTAATTAAATAGGTATTTTGATTTGAGTCCTTTAAGTCTTATACTTGGAATCATTTTATTAAAATAAGTACAATTTTTAAATCCTATTTAATGTTTATTTTACATTTATCTTTATATTTTTTTACATTTATTGTCAATAAATCAGTTTTAAAAGTGGACTTTTTTAATGTCAACATGTATAGAGACAAGAGTTCTTATCGAGCAGCTTTGATGACAAGGGGATTACTGTGCTTGTTCAGCCTGGTACCGTGAACTCTTTGTTAATGAGTACTCAAGAGTTTGCCTACAAGATCATGCATTTATTTATTTGCGCAGTTATTTAATATTCAAGACTTAGGTAATCGAAATGAACATTATAAAAATTTAATATAAATTTAATTCTTTCTTGTTATTAAACATTAATAGTTTTCAAATAATTTGTTTTGCATTTTTATGCAAATAAATAAAATGCCAAATATGCACATTTAAGCGAATTTGGCTTGTTTGCTTTCAATGTTTACTCAATTTTGCTCATAATAATTTTTAGTTCAAATTTCAAATTGTGTTTAATTGATTGAAATTATCGTTCAATTGTGGTAATGATGCGCTTTTGATTTTATTCTCATATCAATACAATGCTGTTGATTTAAATTTATGAATATAAATTAATACGAATGTTTTTATTTTATTTATTTATCTGCATTTTTTTATTCTACAATTTTAATACGCCTCGGCTTACATAAATAAATCAACAGGCATGTATTATAAATTTCATTAGGCTATTTATCTGCCCCAAATGCGAACCCATATCAGCCTTAAAAAGCTCGTCCCCAAGCCGCAAAAAACCGAAAGTGTTTTACGAGGTGCTGCCCAAAAAAAAGAAGCCCAGAAGTTGTTGTTGCTTTGAGAGGAGTAGGCGAGGGGTAGCGCGTGTAAAAAAAGTTAAATCGTGGTAAGTCGAAGGTCATAAAACACATGCAAAGTGTTGGCTTGCCACTGTTGGTGGCAGTTGCAGCGTTGCAGTGAAGTGTTTGCCCTGAACGTGGCAGATACGGACAAAATTATCAGAAATTATGTTGTAAAATTTACAACTCTCGACGACAACAACAACGACAGTGGCGAGTGGTGCAGTGGCTCAGTGGTGCAGTTGTTGCCTGTGCAAACAGGCCAAGTGATTGATGGCCACAGGGAGCAAAGGTGGAGGGGGGGCGGAACATATACCGAAGGGGATTTCGAATCGCGTCACTTGTGAATAACTGAGTCAATATTTGGACTAGTTGGACTGCTAATCAGGCGCTTATCGCACAGCTATCGATGCCGTACTCATCGTAATTCATGTTTTGGTTTATGTTACTTTTGTGGCACCTCTCGTCCGCTTTATCGGAGCGCCGTACAATCAATCAGAATCAGAGTGTGTCTGCCCCCATACAGGGTGATCCATCAAATGATCCTATGGAAATTTATTACGTTGTGTCAGCCGCGTGTCAAACAATATCACAAAGCTAAAGCCAGTAATCGCTGACATTCCATTGTGGTCGGTCTCTGTTCTACCAATTTGCGTTGCAATTCCAACTTGCCCCAATGATGAGTGGACGGAGTCTCCCTCTTTACTCTACTCCCCCTTCACTTCTCTTCTCTCCAATTATCCAGCGTTGACAGCAGGTTGCATGCCTGACCTACTTTCGGTTACCTTTTCCGGGCACCAAACTCATTCCCTGTCTCCCTCTCCCTCTCTGATTGTAGTAGGTGTCATTTTTTAGCGGTTTGTTCAAAAGGTTGTCGCCAACCTTTTTCTCTCTGTGCATTTGACCTGTCTCTGTGTGCATGCGTGTACATCAATTAAATTGTCAGACCACAGCACAAAAAAAGTACATACAATATATGTACAAACATAGTACAAGAGACAACATTGCTGTAGCTCTGGCATTTGCCGCTCGTTAGGTTACTCTAGAGGTGGAGAAGGAGGAACAGACCATAGCGGGGTGCATAGCCAGCTGTGAAGTGGGCCAAAGGACGCTCCAAATTGCAGTACTGGCCAAAAGAGAGTGCATACAGCGAGTATAAACCATGTCAGGGACTGAAATACAGCTCGTTAGCTGAATGAGCGTTACGTAGGAATCGTTAATGGGTTTCCAGTCGGAATGAGGAATGAGAAATGAGGGAGATACCGCTAAGTAGAGCGTGTCTCGTTGGAGTTAAAAGCAGCGACAAGTTCCAGAAGATCTTACTATATTTAAAAGGTATTTCAAATAAAAAAATGGTGATTATAATAGGTAATATTATATTAAAATTATAATTTATTTTCAAAACATTATTAAGTTTTTATAATAAGTATTTAGTACAGATAGAAGTAGAGATAAGGTAACTAATCGAATTATTGAAGAATAAATGTCTATAATTTGTGACTGAATAACATTAACATTAACACAGCATCCTCTTACATTTTAACAGAGTTATTATCAGGGGTACCACAGGAATCGCTTTCGCTTGAATTTCACATAAATTTCATACAAATTGATGTCAAATTTAAGTGAAAGAGATTTCTGTAGCACACCTGTATATTCATATTCTCAACAGTAACTTTTAAATTAAATACAAAATGCAATAAAAAATGAAAGGATTATATGTAAGTGTAAAGTAGTAAGTAGTCACCACGGATAACAATATAGATTAGATAACATGCAAAACAGAAATTGAATGCAATAAAATGTACTCAAGTAAAGAGAAAAAATAGAAAATTAAAGGACGAATGTTGGATAAAAATACAATATAACTAAGCAAAGCAAACAAGAGAAACAAAGTGTATTTATCAAGGGAAGAAAAAACCGAAAAGAAAAATAAATGGAAAAGGGCAAAAGCTAAAATCAGCATTAGTTTCAACAAAGTTGCAGCACTTGGATGATAAAATATTCGAGAACAGGTGGCAAAACTGAGTGTTGAAACTTTAAGCAGCTATATTTATAATGCACTGATAATACAGAACTCTCTCTCCTCCTTGAATTAATCACTTTTCCTCTTCCTTTCTACAAATCCCTGACCTTACTAACTATAATACTTGTATTATTAATAAGTATTACTACTAATACTTTTATATCTAATTGGATTTTTCTCAGTTTACCCCGATCTTTACAATAAATGTTGGATCATTTTGAAATTAGTTTGAAGACACCCAGGTTTTTAAACTTTTATTATTTCAGTTAAATTAAAATTTCATTTGAATTAATTTAATATTACTTAACTTTTTATATTACTTAACTTTTACTTTAATTTTTTATATTAATTTTAGTCAACTGTACTTAGTTATATTATATATTTATACTTAATTTATATCTTATTTATATTTATTTATAATATATGATTTTATCAATATTTTAAATAAATATTGAGCTAAAAATAATAAACTAGCTACGCTATTTTTTAATCAAACGACTTCAGCTACGTCTCTTAACCCTAACATGAAGTTGATAAAAAGCGTTAATAGCCAGAGCTACCCCTGAGTCTAAGCAACTTGGCAACTCTTTGTCCACATCCTCCACATTCTCCACATCCTGCGATGGGTCGCTTAATATCCATGCAGAGTGCTGACTCCTGCTGATTAGGTTTGATCCTTGAACACGTTCGATATGGCAATAATGCCTCGTCATGTTCGATGCGTATCAACTAACGGTAATCTTAACCCATCTCAGCCCAAGTCGAGGGTGTGGAGAGGGCAGAGAGAGGGGGAGAGGGGGACCGATTGACACTTTCAACTAGGCTGCAACAATGGGGATCTTTGTCGAAGAGACTCTGCAAGATTTATGCCACAAAATACATTTACATTTGCCAACTCACGTTTGGCTAATAAAACGGCAACATTTGGCTAAAAATACACGCAGCAGCAGCAGCAGCTGATATTTTGCCAAGTAATGTGAACTCAATTAGTGAAGTCTAAAATAATATATTATTTTAATAATAAGAGTAATAGAAAATCCTTTTAAGCCCAATTGTGCAATGTGCGTGCCGAATTTTTGGTTTGGCTGCGACGACTTTGCCACACGGAATAATTAATAAATGGAAGGCAATGAGGGTGGAGGAGGGATGAAAGGGGCAGGGGAATGGGAGGGAATCTGTAGAATTGCAGTTGAAATTGAAGGCATTAAGAGGCGCCGTGTGGCATGCTAAAAAGCACAACGCGTGCTGTTGCCAAGTTGTTGCCAAGTTGTTGCCGGGTTGACAACATTATAAACAAGTCTATGCAGCCAGCTGTTGTTGTTGTTTGTTGTTCTCGTTGTTGGCCATGTCTGCAGTTGTTGCCACATTGGTCTCGGATTGGAGTTTTGGGGGCACAGTGCGTAATTGGCAAATGAATGAGACGATGACGATGACGATGACGACGACACAGACACAACGAGTTGACGATGACGAGGCAGAAAGAAGAGGAGAAGCGAAAGGAGAAGCAACATGTAGCATGTACCATACACACATACATACATACATACGAGTGGCATGCAGCATGAAGCGAAATCTCAGTTGCATTTCAATGCGCTTAATTACGAGGGTGGTTCGACGAGGTTGACTGAATGCCAACAGACCAGCCACTTGGCAGCTGTATCTTTCCCTTCCCTCTCTTTACAACTCTCCTTCTCTCTTCTTCTCTCTGTAACTGTTTGTAGCTGCCACTTATCCCTGGCTGACACACGTGTCAACGTCAGCATTGCTTGCAACATTCACTCTGATAAGTAAAAAGGAAACCCATCTACTCCCCCCACTCCCCCACTCCTAACAGTGTGTGCTGCAAGTCATTGGCCCTTCATTGCATAAACAGTTTGCACTTCAGCCAACGGTCATGGATTGGCGGCCACGCCCACCCATTGCCGCCTTCTATCAACCTAAACCCGCTGACAACAATTGACGCCCACTTGCGTTTAATTAAATCACTAAATGCTTTGCGGATATTGTTCTTGTTGTTGTTGTCAGTTTTTGTGACGTGTGACAAACACAACAACAACACTAACAATAACAACACGCTTGCATAAACAACAAGTTGGTAATAACCATAATTATGCCTAGATCACAGATCTAATTAAGCCCAAATTTATTGGGCTATGATAACAAGTTAATTGAGTGGAAATGGGAGAAAGTTTTGACTTATGTTTTATGATATTTAATTCAAATTTTTAAAAATGACAAATAAATGTATAATACTACAAATTTTTAGGAATAAACTATTAAACAAGTTTTACAAATTTAAGTGACATATTATATAAATTATGAAATACTTTAAGTGTATTTCGTAATTTGCACATCCGTTTATTCAATATATTTAAAATTGATCAATTAAACCAGGCTAAATATCAACTCTCCATTATTTTAATATGATTCTTATATGAATATTGTTTTCTAATTAATAGTATTTAATTTTGTTTATTTTTATATATGGCTTATATGGACTATCATTAATTTTACTCCGATGCCATAATTTATAAATTTGCCTCCAATTCGAACATAATAAATGGTTAAGCTTACATATATAATAACTTATAATTAAAAAAAAAAAAAAAAAACACCGCTCTAAACTGAGAAATTTTAATTTATTTGCTAGTAATTTTTTTTTAACCTCAAAATTAGTCAATATCTAAAGTTATTTATTTTCTATTAAAATTAATACAATTTTCGAAATTTCGAAATATTTTCAAATATTTTCGATAGTTTTAAAAAGGCTATTTTAAACCATACCTAAAAGGCAGTTTATTTCAAAACATTAGTCGTTTCATAGACATATTTTGTTTCGAATTTAAATAATATGGCATTTACTTAAAAAAAAATTAAAATAAAAATACATTTTTTTATCACTTGGTAGAAAATTCATGCACATTGAAAACATACTTCAGATAACCAAGCAGCAATGAATAAATGTGTTTCAGCACGCACTCACACACATATTCAAATTCATTAGTGTTTGTATTCGTATTCGTATCCGAATTCGTATGCAGATACTGACCCCCGTCGGCTAAAGAACTGGGAACTGGAACTGTGTTGCATATATGTACATTTATGCCACCCCCAAGAGGCAACTGCTCCCATATCTCAAGTGGCAATCCCCAGACTCGTTATCAAATGAATTTAATCAGTTTCAATTGTTTATGCTTTACTATTCGTTGGCCAAGAGGGCGAAAGGGCGGCGTCTCTTTTTGCATGATTGGTGGCTCCTAGACACGAACCGGAAACCAGCAAAAAAATGGTAGAAAAGAGAGAGAGAGAGAGAGAGAGAGAGAGAGAGAGAGAAGGAATAAGTTGAGCCAGCCCCATTTTTTAAGCCTCCCATTTTCAATTGACTTGTTGTGCAATATGCTTTTTATAGACTTCAGTTCTCGATTGCTGAAATACTCGTAATTAAAGGGATTTAGTGGTCAGCAGCGACTTGTCAATGATGTGGCAATCGAATTGAGAATGAGGCTGCCAAATGAAGGATAAATTACCGCAGCTGTCTCGGCATAAATTTATGATCCAATATAGCGACTGTAATCAGCTTCCATTGCGGCATAATCCTGCGACTTTGCGAGCTGTGGAAAATGGAAGTGGAAATGGAGATGCTTCAATTATGTTAATTCCTCAGCAGCAGCCGCAGATATAATAATAAAGTACATGATATTTGCATTAGGAATGGCGTGGTGCTTAGAGCAATATTCGCATTAAGGGATCTGCTCGCTTATTCAAGGATATTCAAGGATGTTCGCCATTTAGCGTAATTAACTTGTGCTTAGCCAGCGCTAAAACGCTTCCCACATAGGTTGAGCGATTAGCGACAGGAAGGGAAGTGGAGAAAGGAAGGGACTGTGGATGTTGCAACTGCAGCTTAGCTGCAGCAGTACTTCTAAATAAACAAAGCCACTGACGCGTGTTGCCCTGCTGAACAAAGCCGAACAACAATTGTATCTTGTGGATACATTTGTTGCCTGTGTATCTGCGCATCTCCTTCCACGCGCGCTGGCAAAGTGAGAAAAGTCGCACACAGCTATGACAAACGCTGCCAGGCAGGCTGGCGAGGGTAGTTACCTTTATGGCTAAAGCAACAACAGCAACAAAAACAACAACAACAACGCTACTTAATGGACCAGAAATGCGCTGTGCAAACACACAGTCCCAATCCCCGATTCCAATCCCATTCTCAGTTCCATTCCCAGCAACTTCTGCCCTGTCTCCTGAGCCCGCTTCTGCCCTGCCCTCCAGTTCCTCTTATTTCAGCTCCTCCTTCTCTTTCTCCTCCTCTCTGAGTGCTCCTGCTGCGTATGCAAACAAACGTTGCCCGGAAGCGAAATGCGAAGCGACAGAGAAGCGCACGAGTCCTGCCGTCAGCACTTGAGCACGCCGCACCGCAATGCCATCCCGGACACTCCCCCTGCCCCGCCCCACCCTGCTTGCCACCACCACCACCACCAGCAGCACCAGGTTGCTGAGGGCTTCATTTGATATGGCCTGCCAACAGGAGGGTGGACCGCTGCACAGCCCCTGGAGCTACTGCGTCTGTCGCCGTTCTCCATACACTTTTTTTTTCTTTCTATATTTTTATTGCTGCGCGAATTTCAAGCGGGCGCCTTTTGCCCTCTCTCCTCTCTCTCTCGCTCTCTCTTCTCTATGACTCTTAATGAGCCCGTAAATTATTTTTTATTATTTTGTATTTAATTTTTTCATTGCTGTTGGTACGACTTCACTCACAAACAAAGAGAAAACGAGAAAACCCAAAAACCGACGCGTGTGTGGCGACCATTTGATTCCCAATTGATTGTGGGAATTGAATATTATTTTTGGACAGAGCTCAGCTCTGAAGGGGTTGTTGCATCCCATAATGGCTTAACTGAAGCTGTTTTTTATATAAATAATATTTATTAAAATAAACAAAAGTACTTTAATCTGTCGAGAGCATCAATTGAAAGGGAATGAGTTTAAAGAGATGGAATATTGAAAGGAATATTCAGGAAAACAAAGGCACATTTAATTGTTAGAAATCGTTAAAAACGGCATGTTACTTTTGAAATCTATAAAAATATTTTATTAAAATATTACTTTAAAAATTAAATTTTTTTGGCAAATTTATTATAATTTTATATTTTTTAGGGCCGTTTTTTCAATGTACAAATAAACTGTGTCTAAGATATAATTTACAATTTGACAGTAATTTCTATATATTTTACGTCAATGTATATTTTCAATAGTTATCAGACACCTTATTTAGATATTAATATTATATATGTATGTCTAACTATTAAATATTACAGTCTAAAAATGCAATTTCCTATTTAAGTATTTTTATCTACAATTGATTTCGTTCATAAGTGTTTAAAGTATTCAGTTGCATTTCAAATTAAAACAAGGCAAATGAGTTCAGTTAAGGGGAGGTTCTTTTGGATTTTTTTGAAAAAATCAAATTTTTTTTTTTACATGAAATGAAAGTTATATATATATAGAATATATGTGCCAAAGGATTTTTCAATACGACGCGTATTTTTTTAACTAGGGCGTGTCAAACGTACCCATGTCACGCGCTCTGCGTACCCGCTGTCACTTTCCAAAAACTTTAAATGCGTTTTTCTCGAAACCGTGTTTTCTAATCTAATTTCAAGTACAGGTCTTGTTCTATTGATCCGATTTCCTTCATTCAAAAAATGTTTTAAAGTATATACTTTTTTGTATGGCTTATACCTAAAATTGGCATACAAAATTTTTTATTTATAATTTTTAAACGAGATCAAAGTAAAAAAAAGTGTAAAAATTTCAATTTTTTTTTTAAACGACCATGAAATTGGTTTTTTTTCACCAAAATTAATTGAAGTTAGGTATAAGCCATAGGAAATTTTATCTATTTTAATAAATTATATAAATTTTTCATTTCACTTTACTACCAGAGGCCCCACACTTGAAGAAGCAGAGCGATATTTTGAGAGTCGAGGTCGACGAGATCCGCCATTTTGAAGCCGCCATTTTGAATTTCTCAAAAATCAATTTTTTTTTTAATCGTCAATAAACAACGAATCAAAGTTCGAAAGCAGAAGTTCGTATGTATTTTCATTCTCCCTCAAACCATTCTCAAATTTTGCTTGATTTTTGGCCAAATCCAAAAGAACCTCCCCTTAAGTATTATCATCGCTCTTATCGATAGTACTTATTTGAAAAGATATCATTACCAATTATCCCCTTTAAATTCTAATATCTCGTAGATTATTTTTCTACCGTATTCTATAATCTAACAGTTGGTTTCCTGAGGAGCAATGCGCCCCACATTTTCAGTAGTTTTGTGCTCATTTTGTGGGCCATTTCCAACTTTAAATTTATGTAAAATGTTAATTACTTTCCGCACAATTATGAGGCACACACACACACACGCACGCATACTTGTATGCTGCCCCAAAAGTTGAAAACTCAGTCAAAGAAATACTTTTCGCCCCCTCGTCTCCCTGGGCCACATGATGTGTACTTATATGTATGTTACAAATGCAACTTATTGGAAAATTTCACACGCCTGCAGACTCAGGGCATACTTGCAACCCTGTGGCAGCTTCCCACGCAAAGTGTTTTCCCAAAAGAAAACAGAGAGAGAGAGAGAGGGAGGGGGAAAGGGAAAGGGGAGAAGAAAGTAAAGGAACGCTGTCTGGGGGGCACACGTTCAATGCAGATAAAATATCTTGTAATTAAAATGTGCAGCACTTAAAGATGTTTTAATGTTTCCCAACGCATTTCATGCCACATAATGAATTATGATGAGGCGCCACAGTGGGGTAAAAGCAATTTGCCAATTTCCCATTGACAAGTTGACCCACATTTGTCTCGGTCTGCGATAAGAACCAACTGTTTCTGTTTTTAGACAGTCCAATTATGCGCTAATCAAAATATCAAATGGAAATCAATCTGAGGCAAAAACAAAATCGGTTCCCATCGGACACAAAGCGCTGACACAAAGATTGTGGTGTCTGTGTGCCGCATAATTTATGCCTTCAATCAAACGGACTGACTGACTGACTGACGACAGCGGCGACTTAACAAAAAGAGAGGGGGGAGCGGAGTGGAGTAGCCTAGGGATCTCTCAGTATCTCTCTGTCTGCGGCAATTTCCCTGTCACGCGTGATAAAACGCGCACATGGCACGTGAAGAAAGAGGCGGACGGATCGGAGATGGAGCTGCAACTAAAGTTGGAATTGGAGTTGGAGTAGGGGCAGGAATAGGAGCTGCGACTGGAGTTGAACGCAAATTGTGTGGCAACAAGCAATGCCCGCTAAATGGAAGATGCAATCCTGATTATACTGCGGTTTTTCTGAACTTTAATTAAGCGATCATTATCCATCCTGGCAGTAGAAATAACGAGTATCATGTAAAAAATAAAATATTGTTTTTATTCATAGCTTTTCCTTATCTTCTAAATATCACAATAGTATGTCACATTCGTCATTTTAAAATATATATCTAATATTAATTTGAACATGTAACAAATCTTAAGTAAACGCTATATTATATTAATAATAAATACTAATAATAATAATAATACAATTAATTATATTAGATTAATATTATATTAACAGTATTTAAACAAAATTAAACCATTGTACTTTTCTCTTTATTATTTTTAAATCATATTTTAATTTTTATTTCTCAGATGATAAGTTAATTTCCGGCTGCTTCAGCTTTAATCTCTCTGTTCAACTCTCTCTATTTTTTGCTTCTTACTCTCGCTTTTCTATTCCCATCAATTCTGTTATTAATCAGATTATTATATTTTATTTATGTTCATGTTTCAACTTTGTTTTCAACTGTAATTAATTGCTGTTTAAAAAAAAACATATTCACATAAATTTGATTCGCTTTGCACCCCAAGTGAAAATGTTGTCTGTTTTAAGCCGGATTCGTTTCGTTGCGAATGCGATTCGTTCTGGGTACTTTGGCCATTGAGTGTACAGTGAACACTGAACACTCGACATTCATTTGCCGCCGTGCATTAGTCGCGGCTATTATCGTGTCTGCCCGCTCTTTATTATCAATTCTCATCTTTTGTGAGCCTGTTCAGACCACCAAATGGTCTGAATTTGGTATCAGAGTGTGAGTGAGTGTGAACGTGTGTGCGTGTGCTGAATGCATACATATTTGGACAGTCTAATGGCGTTGAGTGGTTCCTTGAGTTGGGAATGAGAATATTAGCAGCATTATCATTAACATATTTAAATGCAGACGGGCAGGTTGAATAAATGTATTTTAGGAACGTGAAGTGAGGCTATTTATAAAGAGAATAAAGAAATCAAAGCAAATGAATAAAATTATATGTCAAAGTCCTTAATAAACATTTGAGTATTTATGTTATAATTACTTCATATATGGGAGGTCTACAGTTAAGTGGAAACCATTTCATTCAAGGACTACAAGCCACTGTTAACGTAACACTGTAAATGTCGCGCTGTTAATGTGACGATAACATTTCTTTCATTTTATTCTATGATATAAATACAAATAGCTCTTAGATTCACTTTTTTAACGCAACAATTAGAGATGGGCACGGGCCTCCTTATTAAGGCCCGGCCCGGCCCGGGCCCGAAATAAATCCTTCTGGCCCGATCCAGGCCCGGCCCGGTCAAATTTTCAAGAGGCCCGGCCCGGCCCGAGCCCGGTCAAATTTTAAGAGGCCCGGCCCGGCCCGAGCCCGGCCCGATACAACTATATAAACTTTTTTTTAAATTAATTTTTTTATTCATAATTTTTTAATGTCATAAAAGTGTTTTTTTATTTTTTAATTACTCAAATCTAACAATTAATCTTGATAATTCAACAAAATTAATATTAACACAATTTTATGTAAAATATTAATTTGTATGAAATTTAAGAAAATTCAATCGAAAGCGATTTTTGTGGCACCCCCGAATATTTTTATTAAAGCCCAATTTACACGATCGGTTTCCGACCGACACTTTTTGACCGATGGAAAATGTTGCTAAAAAAATGAACCAAAAAATACCAAAAAAATCCATTTTTACGTATTATGTTCGCTTCGATGACAAACCGATGCTCTAAAATTTTGCGTGTTCACACGAGACTGACGATTTATTAACGTAAAGTGTCGGTCGGAAACCGATCGTGTAAATTAGGCTTAATCGATATGAAAAAATTGACTTTTCGGGCCTACCGGGCTTCGGGCTTTTTGCTTAGGCCCGGGCCCGCACGAAAAAAAGCCCGTTTTCGATTTTCATGCACGAAGCCCGGTGATTTTTTGAAGAGGCCCGCGGGTCACGAAGCCCGGCCCGGCCCGTGCCCATCTCTAGCAACAATAAATTTCTATATGTTATAAAACTCTCCCATTGAAATTTGGAATAAACTCACATTAAGATACTGTCATTTTGTTTGAAAAGTTTCATTAAGATAGCTTAATAAATAGATAAGATATACAGAAGTTTTGTGAAGCACATAATTAGCTCCTCTCTTCAAGTAGTCAAATAATTATCTCAACGATAAGCTGTTAATTATGCTTAGATCATAGCTGTTTCGCCTCTTTTAATTACTCACACCAATTACAGCACATGTCGAGAAACGGGACCACAACACAACCGAATACATTGACACCCAGTCAACTATGTGTGTGGTCCTCTTAAAAAAGTTTTTGCATCGTCACGTTTACAAGATGATAAACCCTTAACTACTTTTCAACGCAAACACCCGAAAAACAAGACCCAAATACATATAGTATACATAAATATTGTTTTTGGTCTCTGTTTTTTTGGTTTTTGTCGACCCAAAAGCAAAAAACGTTGCCCATAAACAAAGCCAAAAACTTTTCAACAAACAGCAGGAGATGGCGAGGCAGGAATTGGAGGGCAGTTGGCGTTGGAGTTGGAGGAGATGCGTCCAATTTACACACACTCACACACACACTAATACACACCACGCTAATCTCTCTTAGAGTCTCAGACCTGGAGCAGAGAGCCATTGGGACTGCAACTGAAACTGGGTAATGGGCCCTTTTAGTGGGATCGGGACTGACCAGTGCTGCCAACTCAGCTATTATCCGATTAGATCTGACAGTTTTTAAGACTATATCAATAATACAAAACATGATTTAATTGGAAATTTATCCTGTTTTAAGTTTGATTTTGTAAAAAATTTTGAGAATTAATATTTTCAAATGATACATATACCAAAGATGCTGGTGATGAACAATAATTGATAATATTTGATGTTAAAAATCAACACATTTTAGAAAATCTAATTATTTGCCCTTTATTTATTGATATTTGTTTTAAATTTATTATTTTATTATCATATATTATATTCGACCTTCCCAGTTTGTCCTGTTTATGTGGCGAGTAGTTAGTTGGCATCACTGATACGCTCGGTACCCGCAATTCTCAGTTCCCAATTCTCAATTCTCAGTTCTCGGGTAGCCCAGCAGCTGGCCAAAAAGTCAATACTCGTACGAGGCGTCTGCTCAGTCGGTCAGAGTCATAAATTACGCCATCCCGGGGGTGCTATTGAAAAGTATATGTATGTTTGTGTGTGAGTGTATATATGTCGTTGTTTGTTTGTATTGTCGACTGGCCCCGAGGTGTTGGGCTTCCCTCCCTTTGCCAGCCTCTCTCTCTATCCCTCTCTCTTTCTCTCTCGTGTCGTTTACAGTCATCAGAACGTTGTTTGGCCATGTCAAAAGTGTTCATAAATTTCACCTCTCGAGCCCAAAAAACAGTTCGGCACAGGAAGTTGCTGTTTACTTAAGCGCAACCTACGACTTTGTGGCTCTTGCCACAGAATGTCTTTTTGTGGCAATCTCTGTATGTGTTGCATGATGCTCTAATCCCTCAGGCCACCCAATGTGGCAGAGAGACGCATGCAAATCAAACCACAGGCCGCACATTACAAGCTGACCCAAACAGCCAAAACCGCAACAAAACTCAACTAACTGGGCCACCTGCCAGCTTGCCAGTTTTCTCTCTTCAAGTTGCCAGCTTGCCACCTTTTAGCTTGCCAGATTTCCAGCTTGCCACCTTGCAACTGGTGCAGCCCGCCCACGCTTTATGGCTATCCATAAATTTTATGGCATCGCCTAGACAGACTGCTCCCAGTCTTGTCTCCGTGTCCGTCTCGGATTGCGTCCAGCCATTGGTGATAAAAATTTCATTAGATCACGCAAAAAGCGTTGCCCGAAAATTGAAAGCAAACTTTACATCGCTGGCAAATTAATGGGCCAGTTTCGACTTTGTGGCTGAAATCAGTGCCAGCTCCTGACTGATGGATGTTTCTGGGTGGCTTCGGTGGCTCCCAGTGGTGTTTTTAGGTATCTGCCTCATGTCTCACGCAACGAAGCAGGGCCCAGGGTTAATAATCACATTAACTTTTCCAGATAATCACATTAAATTTCTGACTAACTTGATTTGCTGTCGTAACTATATGCCCTGTAGACATAAAAATATGGAGACTGGGTATATTTGTGAGTGGATAAATAGATAAATTAAATAGATAAATTATCTAACTGCTATCATTAATTGATAGGTGGAATTGATTTAGAAAGCGATCTGCTTGATATTTGTTATGTTTGGTGTATAAGTTCCTGAATACCATGTTTTAATCAGGTGTTATTATCTTCATTATATTGTTTAAGGACTTGAGTTTTGACAGACCATTAGATAGGAATGTTAGATTGGAATTCTGAAAATTTCATGAGAATCTAAAGAGGTTTATATAGTATCAGAAGATTTACAATTAGTTATGAAAGTAGTATAAAATGGAAATCATGGCTTGCAGTACTGGATATCAGCTAGTTTATCACTCGCAACTTGCCTCTTTAACTGACTTGTTTTTCTATGTTGCTTTGATTTTTATGAGTCAATAATTTGCACTTCTGGTGCGTGTGTGTTTGAGGGTGGTGAAAAAGTCAGAAGCATAAGATTGTCGACTGGGCTTGGCCCAATAAAATGCCTTGTACAGGTAGAGATAGAGTTGGAGTTGTAGCCGACGAAAGGTACTTAAGAAATCGAGCAGATTAATTACGCATTTATCGTGTTGCTCGAGTGCCTTGACCCAAATGGTCCTAACATTGCGCTAATTAGTAATGGCATCAAGGGTGCTTCCAGGAACGCACTCCTCGAACTGGGAGGGATATACTAAGTGGGGGAGTGGAAATGGGGATCAGTTTTGTATTTACATTTTAAATTGAAAACGCAACTGGCAACTCGTTCATGGCAACATCACCATAAATGTAATGGGTGTTTTTTTATGGTTTTGTCATAGAAATCTACAAGATCATAATTTATGCAACACCCGCTGCACCCGCTTAACTGCCCCTCCCCCGTGAACTTGAATTTATGGCCAGAGCATGCGGAGCAACAACATCATCATTATCTTCGTCATCATCTTCGATGGAGTTGAAGCCGCCTCGGTGTTGAGGTGATAATATAAAAGAAAATACATAAACTGCAAGACGGCCAAAAGGGTTTGGCCAGGCCCAAAAGGGGGGCACGGAGGGACAGGAGGGATGTTGGCTGATTGCGTCTGGCCTGCGGGCAACGCAGCAAAACGTCAGCAGAGTGGTCCAGAGTCCAGAGAGTCGGGCAAATAAATTGCAGCTGCTCGGGCTGGGGCGATGAAATACAAATAGAAATACTTGGCAGCTACCGTTGGCTACGTTGCACGTTGTACGTTGCACGTTGTACGTTGGCTGGCAATGAAGTTGCCAGAGAGCTGCCACAGAGCATCGTGCACTTCACATGTCCTTTGGCTTGTTTGTCTTTCACTCTGACGCTCGATGCCACAGTGCGCAGTGAAGTTGTTTGGCCAGACGAGACACGCAGCAAACGTCTTGCCACAGACTTGCCAAGACTACCTGCCACAGACGAGTCGAGTATGCTAGCGAGTCATGACCATTTGGGCATAAAAATTACCTTACCTTACCTTACTTTGCTTTTTGCTTTTTTGCCACGGTCTTCTTCTCTTTGTTGACCTTCTATGGCTCGCTTCGTTGGTCAGTGAATCTTTTTTTTTTGCCACATGCGCCTTAATCAGTTGCAAGCGCAACATTCCATCATGATTCTTGCCTCTTGACTTTTCAGTTAGTTTGAGTCTGAGTCTGATTTAAAGTCTCATTCTGATTCTGATGCGGAGTCCCAAGCAAATTGAATCCACTTGAGTTATGATGCTCCCATTGCTAAAGACATTAACTCCATCCCGAACTAAAGTCATATTCGCAGCACATAAAAATGTTTTTGGGGCCACGCAATGAAGAGAAATGGGGACAAACCATTTGGCAGTCAAAGGCACAACCCTTGCCGGCCTTCATACGCAGCCCCAAGAGACTCCTCCCAAACTCAACCCATCTTCCCTCTTCATCTCCATCAACTTCAACTGCAGAACTCACCAATGTCATCATCAGCCGCGGGCAGAGACACATTTCGCCCTCGACAAAAACTCGTGCATACATTGATAACCATATTAGACCAGTAGCATGTATTTGTTGAGTGTGCTCGCCTAGAAGATACTCTGTAATTAATTACAAAGTCTAGAGCAGCTATGTATATCTGAAAATCTATGATTTTAGGGACCATTTTAATTTGACTCGACTAATTATCATACTTTTTGACCCTTTTTCAAAAACTTCAAACTGTCACTACTTCGTGACAATTTAAAATATAAATTAATTTTTATCATTGAAACTTTTTAACAACTTCGAACTATCATAACATTGTCAAATCGTATCTAATCTTGACATAAAATCTTAGTCTACATCAAATGATCGCGATATTTTGCAATTTCAATTCAGTTTTTGACTAAAATAGCTCGATAAATCGGTATAATTCGCCGATTAATCGACGAAACGATTCTTTCTTGTCTTTATATTTGATCTTTAAACTCGATTCTTACTTTGGACATGCACTACTAATATTCAATCGGATTTAAGCATTATTTAAATATTCTTTTTTAAGTCCAATGATGGGGACAGGGTATTTCGAGGTCTATCGTCTAGTTCACAGGCTAAACTTTGTCTCCAACTCTCTCTGACTGTGGCCTAGTCTTCCGTCTGCGTTTAATGCACAACATATTCATGTGTCAAAAGACAATTTCGGATTTATGGCCTGCGAAATCCCCAGTCTGACGTCCGGCAACCGACGACGCGTCGTCCAAAGTGACGCAATGTGGGCGGACGAACGGAATGTGTTGCATTAGCAAACGGGAAGAGGGCGGAAGTAAAGGGAGAGAAAAAATATGTTAAGAAAGCATAAAATGATATCCACTAGCCATGAGGCGAGACATACATACATTCAAATCTCGCTCAGCTTTTTGGTTTGCATAAATTAGGACCGGAGAAGGGATAAAGGAACAGGACTCCACATCTACAGAAACGAGGGATACATGGGTCTAGCGTATATGGGGCGCAAAAATTGCCATTTTTTCGTATATTTCATTTCTTTTTTCTTCATGTTTTTTGTTTTTTTTTTTTTGCACATCGAAAGTTTTGGTTTATGCGTCTGCTCTGGTATTTTTAGGGTTGTAATTGAAATTAAATAGATGTCGTGCCATGAATTCAAATTGCTTTGCCAGCCTTCATCTTGGGGAATTTGTCGCATCGGAATGGCAAATGGGACTTAAAGAGTTAAAGAAGCAATCAAAAAAATGTCTGCGAATATTTATAATATTCTGCGTGAGCCAGAAAAAATCTATTAAATTTAGGGTCTTGTATCTTTAAATTATGGTACATTGATAATCAACTATGAAATAATTTGAATACTCTCATTTATCTACTTAGGATTTAGATTTAAATTATTTATGTATTAAAAATATAGTAAAGTATAATATATAATGTTTTATAGTATAATTTTCTTTATTTGTTAAGTTTATCTTGTTTCGCTAAACATTCTTTTAAAGCTGAAAAAGCTTTGGACTTGAAAAGCTCTAGTTGAGTTGGTAAATAATTTATCTGACTCTAATAATAGCTTGGCAAATCCTGCATATTTTTCTGTTTTCATACACATAATCTAAACTATGTACAGTACATTGATTTTGCAAAATATCTTAAGCTTTTCTTGGCCATTTTTGTTGGAAAAGATACTAAGCTGCTTTTCCTTGCTGATTGCCTGTTTTACATTTTACTTTATCAGCTTGTTGCCACACACATAACGGCTGCCTGTTATCGCCTTACTCCATTCTACCTTTTACTCAAATTTCTCCGCAGTTTCCACTTTTCTTTTCTCTCTTGTGCAATTTGCAGCGCTTTAAGAATATTTTCACAGCTTCTTTCCTTGGGAAAACTTTTACTTTTTTTTTTGTGAACGTCCAAAAATTTATGTCACTGGCACTGAAGTTGAAGGTGGAAATGGAAACGGAAGGTGGAAGATGAAAGGTGGAAGGTGTCTGACGCTTGTTCAGTTTAATGAAAATCGATTTTCTTCAAAGGTGACAGACAGTGGAAAACCAAGGGGATGGAATTAGTGCGGGGCAGTCGAGTCGACTTCGTTTGTAGAGTAATCAGTTCTAATTAGCGAGAGGGGATAGAGGGAGAGTGGGAAAGGGGGTCTAGAGCAATAGGGGTGCGTTGAATAAATTGCTATTATTTGTCTATAATTGAAGTTGCTTTTTGGGGGCACGGCGAAATTTCTGATGCCTGCGGAATTTTAATTGCGAATGTTTAGCGAGCGCGGCAAATAGGCCAACTTGCAACTTGACTTGTCTGCCATTTAAGCGATCAGCTTATTCATCGCTTTGCCGGCTTTACTTGATTTAATGAGCTGCTTTGCGAGCTCACATGTCTGGGGCCCATTAACCCTTTTCGAGTTATCGCTGGTTCTCTATCTACCTCAGTTCATTATGCGACAGTATTCATATCTGCAGAATGTCATACTGCATCTCATTCTGTCTCTGTCTCTCTCCCTTACTCCCATCATCATGGTCCACCAGCAGCCGCTTTCACTAATTACATTTTCAAAGTGCAAACGAAGCGTGCAATGCAAGGCGGAGAGAGTGAGAGAAGGGGCAGAAGGGGCAACTAGAAGGTGGCTAGTGCTCTGGGTTCGCTCTACTAATTAGTACAATATGTATATATTTTATGCATACACATATGTGTATATGTAAGTGGCATAAATTCAAATAAAAGTGTACAAGTATAAAATGTAACTGCGACGTTGACTGCGATAAAAATCTAAAATAAACCGCGCACACGGCTGAGGCATGCAACATATGTGTGCAGCAACAACAACAGCAACAACATCAACATTAATTAAGCATAAACATTTAACCTGCCCCTCGAGACACGCCTCCGCACGTCGCGTGTCCGCTAAAGGGTCCGTTTTCTGTTTTCTGTTTACTTTTTTCCCTCTTCGGAGTCGTTTTATAATTTGATTGATTTATTGTTGCCTCTTGCTACAAAACTGCATTGTGGCAAGTGCAATCGGATCAGGTAAAAAGCAGACAAAGCGCCAGCTGTAGTCTGAATATTTCCCCCCCGCAGAGGGGTCCGTAATTTGTAGGGCTAATTTAATTAAGAGGCATTTGGAAGAGTGAACTTGCTTACAACCAAACTGTCATAACTATCAGATCAGGTAAATAGGCAGACAGGTGCTGTTGGGGTTGATATTTAAAGGAAATCTAATGTTATCTCTATAAAAGAGGCTTTCATTAACATAACAGACTGCTTAATTGCTTAACATTGACAATTGTGTGTAACAGAGCCACAACATCTTATTTAACATTATATATAAATGGTCAGAAACAACACTGTTGATAACAAATTTTTCAAATATATTAACAAATAATTGCACATTTTGATTGGAAAAGTCTCAAAGTACTACTACAACACTACAACAACATCAACAACAACCCTATTAGAGTCTACTTAAGTTGGGAGCAGCCGCTGCTCCCGGAGCCACTGCGTGCCCACCACTGATTTACAGCACTTTAACAAGACAAATATTTGTTACTAAGAGCAAGTTTCAGAAACATTATAGATATACGAAAATATATATTTATATTTTGAATTTATAAACATGTGTTTCCTCTCTAGAATATGATTAAGAATATAATTCTTGAGATTTTATCTTGTCATCGACAACCTGTTAACATATCAGACAAATGTAATTGCGAGCGTCAGACTAACAGCTGTTTAACATAACAGAAAAGTAATAAATTTCCTTCAAGAGAAACTAAAGTTTGCAATATCTTAACTACTCTTTAAGTTGTAACTACTTGAGGTCGATATCTTGAAATATCTTGCGTTTCTGTGCAAAGTTATTTGTCGCATTTGATTGATTTTGGGTGAATGCAATAAGAAATTGTCTGACATTAGAAGCTGTTTTTGGGGGTTCAGCTATTTAACTCCTTCAATATGTCAACAAAAGTGTCTAAGTGGACAGATATAGCAGGGCAAAAAGAGAGACAGTGAGAGAGAGAGAGGGAGAAAGCTTGGCCAATGCTCGAAGAAGAAAATCAATTTGACAAAGTAAAGAAAACTGTTATCCCCGTTGATTGATTATGCAGCCGTGTCGAGTGACTGGCCAAAAAGTTTTTCCGTTTTCGATTGGGTCACCAAGCGAATCATTAATTTCCCAACCAGAGAAGGAGGAACATGCATCTAAAATGTTTTCCTTTCCTTTTTGCAGGAGTCTCCGCCGAGTTGTACTATGTGCGGGAGGGAGCCATCAATGATTACGCCCTGAATTTTGCGGTCCCGGTGCCGGCGAACATCAGCGATGTGACGTTCACCTGGCAGTCGCTGGTGGATCATCCGCTGCCCTACAGCATCAATGTGGCCACCTCGGATGTGGGCGTGCTGCCACGCCCCATGCTGAACATTTCCCGCATCGGGGATGTGCCCATGGAGCCGCAGACGTGGGGAGTGAGTCTCAAGTGCTCGGGCACCAGGGCTGCCGAGGTGACCGTGACCATTAGCGTGGAAGTGATCCTGGATCGGGCGACGCACAACAACACGAATCTCATCTTCAAGCGCAAGAAGATCTGCCTGAAGGACGAGCCGAACGATGCACGCGAGGAGTACGACGACGAGGAGCCACTGCATCCGGATCTGCGTGCGCACGACGACGTCCACTACACGGAGCACAACGAGGACACGGCCGAGCAGGTCATCTCCGACGGACGTGCGCCCTCGAACGGGGGAATGGGAATGGAGCACGGCAAGGGCACGGAGCGACATCGGGTGGTGGTCACGGAACCGACGGTTACGGTGGGTCGCGGCATCGGTGGTGGTGTCGGTAATGTCGGTGGTGCTGGCATGGGCATTGGATCCAACAATGACTTCGATCCCCTGCTGCGGGAAACTCTGGTGCCACCCACAAGTGGACTCATCACCTTGATCGTGGGCGGCATCTTGGCCCTCGTGCTGGTTTCCACGCTCATTCTAATCGCCTACTGCGCGAAGGGTCCCTCGAAGCGGCATCCCTCGAACGGTGTCCACCTGATCAAGACCTCCAGCTTCCAGCGCCTGCCCACGATCTCGTCCACGGCCCACAACTCGATCTACGTCTGCCCCTCGACCATCACACCCACATACGCGACTCTGACGCGGCCCTTTCGCGAATATGAGCATGAGCCTGAGGAGTTCAACCGCCGTCTCCAGGAGCTGACAGTCCAAAAGTGCCGGGTGCGCCTCTCCTGCCTCGTCCAGGAGGGCAACTTCGGGCGCATCTATCGCGGCACATATAACGACTGCCAGGAGGTTCTGGTCAAGACTGTGGCACAGCATGCAAGCCAGCTTCAAGTAAACCTCCTGCTCCAGGAGTCCATGATGCTCTACGAGGCCACCCACCCCAACGTCCTGGCCGTGCTCGGCATCTCCATCGAGGACTTTGCCACGCCCTTCGTCCTCTATGCCGCCACTGGCAGTGTCCGCAATCTGAAGACCTTCCTGCAGGATCCCTCCTATGCCAGGAGTGTGACCACCATTCAGACAGTCCTCATGGCCTCCCAGCTGGCCATGGCCATGGAGCACCTGCACAACCATGGAGTCATTCACAAGGACATTGCGGCCAGGAACTGTGTGTAAGTAGAACTCTACGCTTCTTAGCTTCCAATTCATTTGAAACTCTTTATGAAAAGAAAAGTTTTTGATATTACTCTTCTTTTATAGCGATAAAGATACAATGTCTAAATATTAAATTTGTTTTTTACTTTAATATTAATAAAATCATTTTATTTTATAGTTTAATTAATTTATAAATGCAAGATCTTTAGGAAAACGGATTTATTTTCCTAATGTTCCTGACTTCCAATTGATAAATATTCTCATATTATATCTTAACTTTTTCCAAGTTTTCATAGCGATTTAAACTCTTTAAGAAAATGAATTTTTCTCTTTTCCTTCGATTTAAAACCCTTTCGTACAATATTTTGCTCTCTATCTAATCGAAATCTTCTCTGGCTATGCTTCCAATCCAGTTAAAGCTGCTTGTTCTTAATGTCTATATCGATAGAACATAATCCCCTTTTTCTCCCGCATTTTCTCGGCGTGTAATGCCTTTGCTCTCTGTCTAATCGATCACTTGTCCTGCTCTGCTTCTTCCTCTAGGATCGACGATCAGCTGCGCGTGAAGTTGACCGACAGCGCCCTCAGTCGCGATCTCTTCGCGGGCGACTACAACTGCCTCGGGGATGGCGAGTACCGCCCCATCAAGTGGTTGTCGCTCGAGGCGCTGCAGAAGTCGCACTACAACGAGGGCAGCGACGTTTGGTCCTTCGGAGTGCTGATGTGGGAGATGTGCACGCTGGGCAAGCTGCCCTACGCCGAGATCGATCCCTATGAGATGGAGCACTATCTGAAGGACGGCTACAGACTGGCACAGCCCTTCAACTGCCCCGATGAACTGTAAGTATCAACTGATGGACTGGAGATCAGTATTATTTCGATCGAGAACTGATTGGGACAATGGACACTTTGCTTTGATCAATTGCAGTTTCACAATTATGGCCTATTGCTGGGCCTCGATGCCCGCCGAGCGACCGTCGTTCAGTCAGCTGCAGATCTGCCTTTCGGAGTTCCACACACAGATCACCAGATATGTTTAACCTGCGGTAATGAAGCACACCAAGACCTGTAAATACAACAAGAGGCGACGCCGCAAGATTTCACAGCAAACGACAACGGCGGCAACTCTGTTTCCAAAGACATATTTAAATTATAGCGCCCAAATGGGCGGTTCTGTGGGCCGTCACGGTTAGAAGTACTGCCCACAATAAATAGTTACTTACTTCTGTATTTATATAATGTGGGTACTCGATAGGAGACTACTTTTAGTATACACAAAAGTCGGTCAAGTTGGATTACCCCCTCTATAATTAGCATCTAGTTATGTATATTTAGGATAGTACGTTCGATGGAAGGTAAGGAGAAACAGATGTGACATTTCAATGCAAGCAAATTAGTAGTAAAAGCCCCACATAAATGTTAAAAGACACACGAGAGAAGACGAACCCAGTAAAAGATAAAGCTAAAGCATTTACATAACATTATATAGATACGGATACAGATATAGATATAGATACAGATACGGATACGAGTTCAGAAACAGAGATACAGATATTTGTCGTAGATTGAAGAAATCGGTTACACATTCGTCATAGTCTATGGAACAGCATAATATATATAATCGTACGACTATATAGCGAAAATATATATAATTATATATATATATCTATGTAAATGTATTTATATGTGTATGTACATGTCTAAGAGAGCGTAGCGCTAGTAAACTCGAATCTATTGAACTAATGTTTAGTGACCTAATGTCGAAATCCAAACGGTGCACTGTCTAAACTTGAATACACCCCCCGATATTGAATCGGGTGCGGAAACAGTACTCCCCAGTATTTTGTGTTATACTTACTTACTTATTCAACCGTCTCAAGAAAGTTTTTGTAATATACTTAAGTAGTTCGCATTAGTTCTAAGTTCCCTTTATGATTTCTATTTTTAAGCAATACAAAAAATAAACAAACGAAACAAACAACAAGATAAAATATAAAGAGAAAAACGATTTCAATAAACGTCCGTGCATAACATTCAAAAACCAAAGAAGTGCATTTGTGATTGGCTTGGGAATGGCATGGATTGCAGGGAGGGAACAAGGGAAAGGGGAAGGGGAAGAGGAAGAGGAAACATTCTTATGTAAGTATATCGCTAACAATTGAACCAGCCACGCCCATCACTTACCCTAAAACAACTTGCACTAAGAGCAATGTGTTGTTTGGGTTTCTCTACGGTTGGGACGACACTCCTCGCAGCTCGTAGGTTATGACAAGGGAGGCATGGAGGGAAGTAGGGGTAGTGGAGGGGGTTGGAGTTTGGGGCTAACCATGTGCCACAGCCCACAGCCCACACTCAGACACATCGCAGCCCCGAGCCAATCTCTTTGGCAAGCCAAGCGTGCTGGCAACACAAAAGGCATGTAATGCCAACTGCCTATTTGAGGAGCAATCCTGAAGCCTCCACGTCATTCCCTCTCTCTCTCTCTCTCTCTCTCTCTCTCTCCCTCCCTCTCTCCCTCTTTGTATCCTGTCCCACACCTGTACGTGGAGAGCCTGTCGAGCGCGTAGAGCTTATGAGGTGGACGCCATGCCAAACCATACCAAACCATACCATACCATGGCATGGCATGCCCTTTGATGGCTGAGCTGACACTACTTAGTTTTTGGCACGTCATGGCCGGGCACGATGTTGATGCTGCCTCGCCTTGCCACGACTTGCCGGTGTCCCTTTTCAATATGCCTGTCACAGCGTCAGCGTCAGACCAAAGACTAGTTTCGTGTTCATCTTCTTTTTAACACCCTACAGTCAAACATAGATTTATGACGGGTATATTGAAGAGTTGGCAAATTTATGCTACTAAATAATATAGTTTATATGTTTATGAATATTTAAATTCTAATTTTATTGGAATAAACTTCATTTACTTTTTAATATTCCAATAAAGGATAAAGCCATGATTTTTTCTTTTTCTTCTCCAAAGTCTGTGTGTCAGTAAAGAAAACTTGTTGAGCAATATCGTGTATGCAAAGCAATTAAATGGCTGGGAATTTTTTGAACTTTAAACCAAAATTTTATTGGATTTTAAAGATGTATAGCTGTATTATGAAAAATTCTAATTTTATTAAATTTGTATTTAATATTCACTCATTTCACAGCCTACATAATCATGATTTGTTATCAACTTTTATAATTTCTTTTCTTCCTACGTTTCATAATAATCCAATGATTAACAGAAAAGTTTTTAAAGAATCTCTGGACAGTAAATCAAAATTTTTTGGGGCATTTCATCTAAATGATGAACAGCAAAATAAATAAGCATCATTGCCTTGAAAGTATTTCTAGAAATTTTTTAACAAATTACATCTAAGTATATACAGGGCATTTCCAAGTAGTCTACCCCCGTCTTAAATTTGTCTTGATGCTTTTTTCGGTTGTACGCAGCGTCTTTAAAAAACGTTCAAAGAGCGCAGCTCATGTGGCACGTGCCACAGCCGAAATGCGTAGCATTTAACTAAAGCCACTGCCCAAATCGAAAGTTAATGTGGAAAAGCAGTTTCTTTATCCACAACAGATAACTGCAAATTTAATGCGACAATTTTATCATGGAATGGAGGAAATCAAATTTATTTAGTTGAATCATGCTGGAAATTTAATAAAAATTATAGCAGAGATTGTCTAGTTTTATAATTTTGAGAGATAACAGAATAGTAAGTATAAACATAGTTTTTGTTGGTATTATTAACAGAATTATTTATTGTTGAGCAAAGTGCATATTTAAGAAATTTACAATCGCTGTAACTTTAATATATATTTGATAGGAAAGAGCTATTATTCAGCCACATCGAATGGCCCATCAGATAGTTGGTCGATTGACTCAGTCCTTTGGCCTTTCGAGGACTCTGCGTTGGCCATAAGTCAATTGAAAAGCCGAAAGACAAACTTGAAACTGTTTCGATTCAATCAAATTAAAGCGATCCAGCAAATTGACAAAAGATATTAAGTTATTAAAAACATGGCGAGTCGAAAGGGAATTTTTTGTCGTGATGGCCAAAAGCGGGGGTGAAATTGCCATAAAAGTCACACAACTAAAACAGAAAACGTGAATTGCGAATGGGAATGGGACGAAACTCATTGAAACTTGAGCTCCACAGTCCACATACAGCGAGCGAATGGAAAATGGAAGTAAAAAAGTGGGAAATTGAAAAACAAAAGGCAACTGGGCAACTTTTGTTGTTGGTCAACACTCTAAGCCAAAAATCAACAAATATAAAAAATTTCCGAGCACGTGAGGCGGCATTTCAATTTTTCAGTAGCTGTGTTTGCGCGCAAAAAAACTTTGACATTCTCACTTCCCCGCCCCTGTCACACCACGCCCCCACCACGCTCCCACCACGCTCCCACCACACTCCAACAACAAGTCAAACAACAACAAACAAAATGACGACAGGTAGTCATCAGAGTTGTGGAGCCAGAGTTGCTCCCCATGGAACCATTGCCAGCCCTGCGGCTGGGCCAGGTGATGTTTGAACTTTCGACGGATGAGCTCGACCAGTGTTGGGTAGGGCCCGAGTATTGGCAACAACTTTTTGCCAACAAACTGGGGCAAGCATTGCCTCAAAATTGATTACTTTGCGCGACGCAGTTTTCAGTTTGTCGAGCACCTTTTTTTATTATTATTCCGTTTTTTTTTAGCTGGTTTTTTGGTTTACGGTTGGCATTTTCAAGCTGTTGATTATGGCCAGAAGGCATTCGCTGCAACATAAATATTTACCTTTGAAATTATTAAGTAAAGTTTTCAAATATCGGTGTGGTTAACTCGCTTTCGGGCAATGAATGTTCTAAATTTGGAGAAAAGTTTTAATGCCTTTCTGATTGCAAAACTAATTAAAAAGTTGATTAAACTCATTTGGTATTGCTTTAAAGATTTCCTTTCAACCCCAAAAATAGAAACTTTGGGTTGTCAAGGTGCAGCTGATACTCTTCTTTATCGGGTTCCATCAATTGCTAATCACATTTTGTCATTGGCAACTTTTCAAACTGCTTTCCACTTTAAGAATGCAGATAATCGATGTCTAAGTATTTGACTTTAGTCTACTTATCCGATTCTCTTAAGACATTCGCCTTGAAACTTTCTTCCCCCACCTTATCCTCTCTCTCTTTCTCACACACTCCTTTTGTCTCCTTCATTCTTTTCCACCCGCTGAGAAATGCCAAATGCAAAAATTGTTTTTCAATTTCTTTTCTATTTTGCAATACACAAGTCGCAAAAGCAGCAGCAACATTAGCATACAACTTTTCTTATTATTTTTTATGTGAAAAATTTTGGGAAAATAAAAGAAACGAGCCAAGGGTTGAAGGCGTCCAGCCGGGCGTGTGGGCGTGGCCGGTGGCAGGCAACTAACTGCAAAGCTAAGGAAGCGGAAACGGAAAGCATACAACGCAGACAAACGCCAACAAATTCGATGGCTATGAGAAATCGCAGAGCAGTTATTGCCCTGCATATACCCTGTTAACTGGAAATATATACTGAGGGTATTTTATTAGATTTAATTGGAAGATATTTACACTCTCGAAGTTGACTTAGGAATCATTGAGAAGTCTATGATTTCTGTCTATTATTTTATCACAAAATATAGCTAACAAATATTTATCATTTCAATTCAATTAGAAAATTTTGCTCAGTGATTTTTATTTATATATTAATAATTACTATTAAAATAATTACAAAAGTTATTCAAGCCACAATCGAATGTAATACACAAAATCGTCTAGTTACGCGATATGTCTAAGTCGATCAGACTCGCCAGCTTCTAGTTATCATTGTTAGCCCAGCACTTGCAACTCGTAAGCCGAGACATAGACGAAGTGGGAATTGAAGTCAAATTCGCGGCCATGTCGCACTCCAGACAAAAAGTGAAAACAGTCGCGTCGCGGCGAAATCCATAATAATGACATGGAAGGAAATCATTTTCATTTGCAAGCCATCGCTTCATTGCTTCCCCAAACCCCCTCAGACACTTCTCCCACCCTTTTAGCCATCTCAGCCTCAGTTTCAGCTCAGTCCCATCATTGGTTGTCGGTTAAAGTTAGCTGCAACTCCGTGGCGGGTGCTTCATTTGTCGCAAAGTTTTATTGAATTACTCGGGCGTGCCTCGGATCTGCCGTGAGTATCGTTTGATGTGACGCATAGACAGAGAGAATTAGATGAAGAGAAGTATTGGGAGGGGAAAGGATATACTCCTTGCCGATACGATAATGGTAGCTTGGTTTGCCTCTTGATTATCACGCCTCTGAAAATTCATTAAAACTTTTTCGTACTTTTTTCGGGTTTTCTTTTTCAGTTCTTTTTTGGCACTGCCAATCGATTGTTTAGCCAGAATGTGGCACTGTTGAACAGTGGCACCTGCAACCATTTTTCATTTGCCACACAACCGTTTTGCCGTTTTGTCGTGTTTGCCGTTTTGCGCCTTTGACTCGCCTTTGACTTTCTGCCAGCTGTCATTATTCATCCAAAATGTTTGTCGCTTAGCTAGCCTCCCCCTCCCCTCCCCTCCCCTTGCTCGCCCTTAAACTTTCCAAATTTCCCACATATGTCGCCAACTGCGGACAGCGGACTGTGGACTGGACCAAGGCCCCCATGTGTGATTAATTGTTGCAAGTGCTGTTACCAAGGCTAACCATGTTGCAGAAGCAAGGCCCAAAGGGGAATTGGCTCGCTGAGTTATTGGCTGTTGACACAAAACTGCGTTGTTTGTGCTGCAGTGTTGCTCGAAAGCCACGGAAACAGTTCATTTCAGAGACAACTGGTTACTGGTTAGAAAATAGCTGAAGGTAGTTAAGAATATATTTATAATTTGTAAATATGCGACACCTACGTGACCAGTGACTATATACTTTATAATCTTATTGTTTAGTATTAAAAGACAGAAAGGGAGCTAAATTAATTTTTATTTTATTTATTTAGAAGCATACACTGCTGCCTCGAATTGGATTAATTTACTTGTAAAAAAATTAAAAGAATTCAAATAAAAGAAAGTATACGCAAATATTACAAATTAGTACTAATAATTGTATTAAATAATTGACTAAATTGATTATTTTATTAAATTGATTTTTTGAAAAGAAAGTTTGATGCAATAGTTTTTTAAATATTCCTTAGTTGTGTGTATTTTCTTGTTAAACTTTTCAGTTAAACATTAAAATATTTTTTTTTTTAGAAAGGAATTTCTTTTAAAACTTAATAAAGGTTTATCAAGAATCGAAACGCAACTTTTTATTTCAACATAGTAATCCTAATTTGTACATTCTAAATTTCATATAAATCTTTACTTTATTATGTAAAGTATTATGCTTTTTTGACAATTCTGCGTAAAATAAATAATGTTTTTAAGGCTCTTCCAATTCTTTTTCATCACTTTTGCTCTCCTTTTGAATTTAGGAAATTTGCGACTGCATCGAAGCATCTTTTATGCTAGGAAAACGCCTCGACTTGCCACATCAATTTGTCGAATAAGCAACTTAATCATTTGCCATTGTCAATGGCTCGACTTCTGGCCATAGGCCTCGACTGGAGTCCTCCCACTTTTGTTGGGTCGAAGGAGGAATGTTGCCAAAGCATTCATAGTATTGAAATTATGCAGACTGGTAAAAGGGGGCGGCCCATTGGAGCGACAAATGTGGCCAAGCCACTTGCTGCCAAAATCAGCACACACACATAGATACACACACACACACAGCATTGAAGTTGACTTGGCTTTGCGCCGGCTTCAACTGCAGTTGCACAATTTGTCGGCTTACATTTTTGGCTATCCGCTTGCTGTTGCCGTATCGCCAAGTTGCCATGTTGCCGTATTGCCACTTGCCACTTGCTTTTATGCAACAAATCATTGGCATAATTTAAAGCTTCGCTCCTCCACTGAGTGCTCAGTTCTCAGCTCTCAGCTCTCAGTGCACTCGTTGTCTCTTGTATTATTTTTGCTGCTGCACAGTTTGTGGCGTGGGCATTGTGGGGTTAAGTGTGCACAGCATGCATGCCACACTGTCAGACAGTGAGACAGACTGCCAGACAGATAGCCAGACAACCATACAGTATGGCAACCAGATATTCAGCTCGTCTGGTAGCTCGACTATCTGCTCTCTATGTACGTATGATTATTGAATGTGGTCGAAGATTAATGATGCCTCTGTATCTGTTTCTGTATCTGCTTCTGCCTCCGTTTCGCTGTGTCGACTCCTCCATCTGGTTCCAGTTGTGCCATTTGCCATTTTCTAATATTGTCTGCCCGACTGCAAATTGTTATCCTTAGCCCGTCTTTTCAAGATGCTAACCTAAAGCTGATTACTTCTCAAGTAGAACTTGCGCTGTTCAATCTTAAAGTTCAACAGCATTTAGGCTGGCAGCAAATTCAACACGGCATTTGCTGAAAGCGCATTATGATTAGAGGAATAGTGCTAAAATTGTATTTAGATCATCAATGTTAAATAATGATTAGTAATCATAATCATTAGTAATTAGATTATTTTTGTTTAAAAGTCGAACTAATAATAAAATTACAATTACTTTCGGTTTTGCCCAATTATTTAATGATTACGATTACAAAAATCAAAAATAATCTAAAATTATTGCAATTATTGAAAAGTAATCAGAAAAATTTAAAAATTATCAAAAGTAATCTTTTTGAGTATCCGGATTATTTTTGATTTTTTTTTTTATTATTTCTGATTATTTTTCAATTCAATCAATTTATTTTAAATTTTCACCAGTAAAGTATCCAAAATAATCAAAAAAATCAAAAATAATCCGAAATTGTCAGAAAGATTATATTTAAATATTTTTGGTTTTTTCTGATTATTTTTGAATAATTGTATTAATTTTATATTATTTCTGATTTTTTGTAATCGTAATCATTAAATAATCACAAACTTTTCAGCAGTGATATAATTCACTACGATTATTTCCAAAAATAATCTAATTGATTAGTAATTCTAATCGAAATATAACAGATATTATTAAATTATATCTTTAAGAAACATATTTACAATAAGACAATGCAGCAATTCATAGAAAACTTACCTTAAAAACAGACAGATAAATTATTCCTCAACTTATGTTATGGTCGTTAAGGAACCACAAATATGTAAATGGAACTTATTTTGAATGTGCTACATTTATTAATTAAAATTGAAAATCTCATATGAAATAAAATTTCTGTCTTGAGAATTATTTATTCTCCAGTTTGTTCTACTTCAGAACAGGTGCTGTCCATTTAAAAGACTCCAACTTGCTGCCAACTTGTTTATTATTTTGGCACTTGCGCCGCCTCGAGTATAGAAAACTGGAATCGGTGCCAACACCAGAGACAGAACCAAACAGAACCAGAACCAGAGACAGAACCTGACCCAAGACAACAATAATAAGCGCAACAGTCGCATATGAATTCATATAATAATAATAATAATAATAATAATAATAATAATATTAATAATATTAGCACTCGTGCAGTGTGCAATTTAATTAAATTTTTGGCCAAGGCCAGTCGAGGAGCCTACGTGAGTGCCCAGGGGAACTATGAGTACTCATATGAGTACCTGGACTTTGTCAGTCGAGGCGAGTCTCTTTCTCTACTTTGCTGGTGACATATGCGACGCATAAATTAAACACTCCATTCGGGCGAGTCGAGTCCACATGTCCTCACGTATTTACGTCCGCACGCTCAGGAGGACCGTCAGGAGTAGCGTCAGAAGGAGCGTCAGGTGCCAGAGGCTGCCTTTTCGCCATAAACGTGGAACATGTAGGCAAATGCTCATTAGTTTTTCCGCAACGATGCATGAGTTGAAGCGAAGCGACCGCTGCTTGAGACCAACGTCTGGCGCTGTATATTTCATATACCCTGTAACTATAAAATATCCAAAAGATGGGGAGGATTGCACTTAAGTGCAGTACAAAAACTAGAGATATTCAGGGGTGCCACAGAAATTCCTTTCGCTTTAATTTCACATAAATTTATATGAAATTAAATAATAAATAAATATGTATATGTCTCTAGCTCTAAATATCTCTAATTTTTGTTCTGTACTTAACTTCAATTCTCTCCTTTTCTACGATATTTTATAGTTACAATATATTAATCAGGGGTGCCACAGAAATCGCTTTCGCTTAAATTTCACTTAAATTTCATACAAATTGCCAAAAAACCTTAGATTTGTAAAAATGTACTATAAACACTTATTTTGAAATAAAACCATAAATATCAGCAATCGTAATTATAGGCATATCATCTTCTTATTCGGTGTATTTTATAATAATAGAGTATTAAATTGAAAAGTTATTTTCTGAATAATAAACGTAGACATAAATATTAAAAAAATAAAAAAATTAACCAAATTACTTATTTTATTGTGTCTGTTTTTTATACATAATATTTTAAGTGTTTTTTATGACCACTCTTTGAACTGTGTGTTTTTCGATGATCACTTTACTTTAATTCTACATTCCAACCATTGGGTATCTTGCAGTCGAGAACGCTTTAATAATGCATTTATACTCAATTTATATTGATTTTAATTCATTTTTCTTCTGCAGCTCGAGCAGCTCCCCAACTGCGTCAACATTATTCATTTCATGTTGCCCCCTCAGCCGGATTACATGTGTGTACTGGTTAATCAATCGGAGCAGGGAACTGTAGATTTTCAAAAGGTGTTGTCCGACTGCATCTTCGACCGAAGACCTTCTGTGTCTAGTCAGGCCAAGTGGCATAAAGTTGAAAGTCTTTGGGTACTTATTGAAAAAATATTTACCGAGGCTTCTTTGGACTGCGACAACTGGATTTTGATTGCAACCTATAAGGCTAAGAGGCAGAGGGGAAAAGTGATGATAAAAATTGAAGCTTCTGTTGGAAAAGTCATGTACGAAGTGCAGATGGCTTTGGTCTTTTTGTGTGCCCTGCTCATTGCTCATTGGACTGTGGTCCTTCTTGGTCCTTGGACTAGAGCTGGGAGCGTGGTAGAAGTTTATCAATAAAATGCTGTGGCATACAAAAGTACACGAGTTATTTCTTTTGCATGAATGCTTTGAGGCCAGGCAACAGGATATGCTTGACTTATAGCCACGGAAACTTTTTGTGCGATATTGGAAGGCAATATTTATGTATGTGGTTCCCAGTCGGTTCAAACGACATTTGTCCGTGATAAAAGCAAGGTTTTCAGATACGAAAACGAAAATAAATCCACATTTACGAGTCTGAATGCAACGAAACTAGTTCAAGTAATAAATCACACTCAATTATGGATACTATCGATAGTTCAGCTGTCAGCGAACATTTTTTGAACATGAAATTGAAATTCTATCCGTTCCATGAGATTTTATCCTGCCGGAAAGCGACACTCGAAAACCTTTGTAGCTGTAATGAACGAAGCATGAAGAAAGATCCATTGTCAGACAATTTCTGAGATGATCTTGTAGGTGTGTTGCATCCATTGATAACTCAATTAACATCTTACTTCCACGAAATTATTACAGATTTTGCGCTCGAACGGAGCAGAGCGTATCTTGTATCTCGAAACGAGTATCTGAGCCAGCGACACTGCGATGAAGAATTACTTGTGCTCGAATTTCAGACATCGTGTAATTCAAAACCCTCTGACGCGACACGAAGACTGAGATTGCAGTCTGCCTGTGTGAACAATTGATTGAAATGAGAAGAAAAAAAGGATTCGGTTCAGTTTGGGATCAGGGTTTTTTGCCGTTGTCGTTGTTGTTGTTGTTCTTGTTATGCATCGATTCAATTGAGTTTTTAAATGAATTCCCATTGAAGCGTTAATCCATTTATAACCATATGAACCCTGAGGGTCTCTAACGGTTGCACGCACATCTCATCTAATCCGATTTAGGGAACAGTTCGAGAACTCGCACCTCCCTTTCCTATGACTGAAGCCAATTGCTTGTGTCGCCTCAATATTAAGTGACAATGACCTGGTTATACATTTTTTCATCTCTCAGTTTTCCTTTTGGGGCCAAGCCAAATTGTGCATAAATTAAAAAAAATATGCTTCATAATCTAAACTATAAGCCCATAAAACGGGTGACCAGCCACCTTTTCATTTTATCCTTCGTCCTTCCGCTGTTGTGTATGTTTTCTCAGAGGCAGAACTGATGACAATGTGGCTTGTCAACGCCTCCTTCGGCTTCGGCATCAGTGACTGTTGCTCCTGCTGCTCCTGCTCTTGTCGGGCTTCTCTCAACAAAAGATAAAAATTTCATTAAAACCATTATAAACTTCGTCGATGCAAAGAGAAACAGGGTAAACAGGCTGATGATACCTAAGTCAGCTTGCCATAAATAATACGTTGACAATATTCGCCTATTGAGGGCGGTACTTTCAGTCTCTGTAAGTAGAAAATTGTATAATCGATATGCAAACTAAATTAATGGATTACTTTTGAGATTAAAAGCTACTTTGATTAGTCATATTGAAGACTGATGCTGCAGTTGTAGTAATCAACAATTATTTAACACTTGTTTTTTGATGAAAATTTAATAAAAATCACATTATATTTTTCTGTTACTTTGCCTGTTCTTTAACAACACATAATATTATCATCAATAAGCATTTGATTCTGTAATTAAATAGTATTCCATATTTACCATCAACTTATTCTGTAGACTCAAGAAAATAGGATTGTAATTTTAAATAAAATTGGTAAAATGTATATTTTAAATTCGTATGAAAATATGTACCAAGTATTTTATTTCTATTCATAATTATTTAAATTTTTAAATGTAAAATGTAAAGATAACTTATCTCTTATTGTATTATCAGTTTGCTACTTAATTTCAGGCAACTGAACTGTCGCAATCAATTTGCAAGTATTCAATTCCATTCGATTGCAATTCGATATGTGTGTTGTTAATTTTGGGTACTCGTTTCGCTATTCGAATTTGGGGTAAACTTGGCCAAATGTAGCGCAGCGACAAATCTGATATATTTTACAATCTGTATCTTTTCCACACATGCCCAAAACAATACACAATACACGTATGTATATCTTTTGCTTTGCTCAAATTACCGCTATACACACACAGATACACACTCGCACACACACACAGATGCAGACATGCATACACAGACGTCTAAGCAAATATTCGCGTTGTGTAAATATCCTGTCGCAGGCAGCGGCTGTCCTTGTCCCTGTCTCCTGTCTCTGTCTCCCGTCTCTGTCGCCTGTCCCTGCTCCTTGTTCTCCTGTCATGGACTCGCTTCCATTTTGCATTTTTCAGTTTCTATCCCCCTCCCTCTGTTGCCTCCCTGTCCCTCCTAGTCTCCTCTGGCCAAATACGGGCGCTCTTTAGGCTTTTGTGTGCCACGCGAGCTCAGCGAATGTCGTGCTGTGTGTGTGTGTGTGTGGTGTGTGTGTGTGTGTGATAACAACCCAAGGATTATTTCGCATTACTTTATTTTCACAACCGCTTGCAAGTTTGCGGTACTTTAGCCCAGCCCCGCCCTCTTTTTGGGCGAGGCCCGCTTATAATTTACACGCTGATTGCGCGTCGGGATTATATATAATTTCTTTTCGGCTTTTTGCCCCTCCTCCCCTCCCTCTTAGACTGGCAATCGCCATCAACACTCTATGGCCAGGTACCTTCACCTCCACCTTCTCCTCCTGCATTTTTTTTTATATTGCTGCCTTATCTGATTTTTGTAACTCTCTTTCGCCCTGCTTGCTTTTTCCGACTTATCCATTTTCCCAGCACATTTTTATGAGCTTATGAAATTAATTGTATATAAATGTGTGTGTGTGTGTGGTTGTGTGTGGTTGTGTGTGGTTGTGTCCTTAGATGTGATGGATATGACGCATTTGATTATGTTCTTGGCTAAATAATGAAATTATCTGGTAATAAAGCGTAATAGATTCATGGCAGTTGCAATTCTTTCGGTCTTAACGTGATTTTTGGCTTGCCTCGTATGTTTGTTGATGGATGAGGCAATAAGAGGATTAGGGCGTAACTGTAAAACAGATAGGATAAATTGAGGAAGGGGCATTGGCGTTGACCTAACACAGTAACCACATTAGATGGACAGAGTTGCCCCCGTCCTATCCCAATTATCGAGTGCATGGTAACTGATACCATACTGGACCACCATGTCGCTTAAGTGGCCCAGTTGGGTAACCACATCAACTCAGCCATTGACAAATATTGGGAAAAGTGTTCAGTGTTGTGTGCCTGTCATTATCCGAAACTCGTTGTGCAGTGTAATTAACAAGCATCGAGAGAAACGCGACATGGGCAACTGGAAACATAATACAAATAATTAAAAATAGCCCAGAGAGACAATGTCAGTGAAAGCAGAAGGGAACAGGGGAGGGGTCGAACACAAAGGTCTCGCCGGCTGGCAAAAACAATTGTGTCAATAGTTCACCCGCATATCGAGGAGGAGATAAACACGGCAGATAATGGAGCAGGAACAGCTGCTGGCGACTGTCAATGAGTGGATGACTCAAAACTAATGTCAGAGGAAGAGAAGAGGGATGAGGAATGAGGGAGGAATCCAACAGGCAGTTGATCTATGCGACACATACTTGAGAATGACAGGGAGAGAGAGGAAGGGAAAGGAAAGCAATTGTAAGGCGACACCTACTGGCATCATTTGTTTACACAATATTGGATATTGGATAGGTTCGAGAGCCAAAGGAAATGGGCATTAGCATGAAATTTGTAAGGCACAACACGCACTCCAAAAAAAAAAAAAAAGGAAAAAAAAAGAAAAATGTAAGGGAACGAAGAAAAAGGATCAGCCGAAGGAAATTTATGCAGGCGACAAATTCAAAACACATGTCCTGGAAGGGAGTACGTGGAACCAATCAATTGTTTATTTATTGTCTGTTACATGTTTGTTTTTCTTTTCTTTAGCATTTTCCTTTCCTTTTGTCTGGCAGAATCTGTTGTCATCTCCCACTGCGCAGAGGAGACCACACAAATCTAGCCGTGTAACAGCATCACAATCACAGTTACTGTCCCAGTCACGGCTTAGTGAAGTTGTTGGCCAGACAAAAGGGACAGGTGTCAAAAGGTAAGCCCCGATTAAACCGAACCGAACCGAAAGGTTCAACGCACAACTTCATTTTGAGATTGTCTCATTTTACGCGCATTATCCATGCTCATTATCCGGCCATTCCCTCAACGACTGCGACTGGTCAATGGACTCGCATTGTTTTCCAAGTCTCAGTCCCAATTATGGCATCAGTTACCATTGTCCGTAGCCGGTGATTAGTATTGCCCATCTACCAATCTCCCAATCTGCCAATCTGCCAATCTGCTAGCTTTCCAGTTTCTGTTAACCAAAACCACACAGGGAGAATTTTGTTCGACTCACTTCACTTGCGAATACAATGTGAGTTATTCGCTTCGTTTTGGGCTGGAAAAACAATACACGAATTAAGGCTCATTGTTTGCAATTCTTTGCTCTTTGAAAATCATTTACACTGGGGTGAAGCAAAGTCTATATACAGGTATTTTGTTTCATAAATCTAAAATTCAAATTAATATTTCAGCTTTATATAGAATTCTTTCTTTGTTTATATATTGAATGATTGTGTCTAATAAGGATAATGGTTAGAAATTTTTGAATATAATTTCCTAATTCTTGTTACATTTATTCAAAGCTTAATAATACATGATGCATTCATATTAGAAAAACACAATTTTAATTAGAGAGAGAGACGGAATTCTGTGCTTATATCATTTTATATTATCTTAAAACAACATTTTAAAGGTTTTACCAAATGCAAATCAACTGAGCCTTTACTGATTTTTAAAAATTACAATTTAAGTTCAGACATGTTTGAAAATAGTTGAAAAACTATTGAATTGAATTTTTGATAATTCGCGTCGTATTTGAATTAAAGATATACAATTTTAGCAAAAATAAATAAACACATTCTTAAATTTTTTGGAATTTTCCACCCCAACGTGCAAAATGCTAGCAAGATTAATGTAAATAATTTTTATGAATTTCACCTTATCTCACTTAATTTCAGAGGTATAGCCAAAAATTAATGATTTATTAATGATTTTGGAAAAATGCAGCGCAGTGGGTGGAAATTGCGTAGCTAAAGAATGTCTGTGGGAAATTTTAATATAGATTTCGCTGCAGTAATGCCAGCTGACTGCTTATTTGATAGATAAATCATTTCAATCTATTCTTGTTCTGAGCAACCCCAGTCAAAACATATCCAGCTCACACACTCACACACAAACAGTCGCTGTGAGAAGTCCTGCGGTCGCGTCTTGTCGTCTTGTCCAACTTAAGCCGAGGCTCAAAAGCGCCTGGATCAAGTCGAGAGCTCATGCCACAGTGGAGACAAGGGGACAACCATAATGAACTCATATTTTATAACGTTTATTAACCCATTGATAACCGGCCAAGTGCTTAACGGCAGCTGAATTTATGCGTCTGGCCGGGCACATCTTGGAAGAGGCAGGGCGAGGGGGAGAAAGGATGGTGAAAGGGATGGGGAGAGGGGGTTGATGGGCTTCTGCGTCTGTCGGTTTATCGGAATATCCTAAATGGCCGCCGCAGCAAATGCCTTGTGACAAATAAATGTCATATTAATGTCAGAGTCGCACAAGTTAAATTGATTCCCTGACTTTCTCTCTCTCTCATTTTCTCTCTATCTCTCTCTCTTTGGTCACCCTGCATTCAAATCTGCGGCTGCCCAGTTTCTCACTCACCATTCACTTCTCCCATTCAAACAACTGCTGCTTGTGGGTTTGTACTTTCAAGTGTTTCTCGGCCTCCTTCTTCCTCTCACTCTTCCTCTGCTCCCTCTCTTCCACTTTCATCTGCTTTAGTTTCATGCATGTTTCATTTCGGCTTTGCGCCTTATTTTGGAATGGCTGCGATAAGCCCGTATTATGGAAACTGAGAATGTTCCCAAGAGTTCCCAGTTGCGAGTAACCAAAACAAATTGCGAGGTGAACTCTATACTCATACTTATTGGGTTAACAAGCTTCACATTATTGAGTGTAACTAATCGCAGATCCTTGTGGCAATTCTGACCACATTTCAATGGTCCTTGAGCAATTTGATACTTGCAGGAAATTGTTAGCTTATATTGAAGATTAAATTTTCAAAGAATATAATTTTATTGTAGTAATTTAGATTTCAATGTTAATGAATGGAAACTTTTATTGTATTTAAGATTAACGTCAATTGTAAATATAACTAATAATTAAATATACATTTTTAGGACTTAAATAGATAGTTAAATAGATAGTTAATATTATTGATAAGTACAATTTAATATAATTGTAAATAATTTTCGATTTTAATTTAATTTATTTGGTAAAACAATTTATTTCCTTCATATCGACATATGCATAGACTGTGACTGACAGTAGAGTCTTTAAATTGACATATGTACAAATTAGAAATCATGTAAATATTTGAAATACATGTATTTCAAAATAAATTCATTCATCGCCAAATAGGCCTCGAAATCTAGAACGATACAATGTTTCGGACTGCGTACAATATAAAAGGGGAGTTGGCCTACACAATAGATGATGTGTTGGTGAAGAATCTGTTGCTTTTAATGGAATCCGCAAAAGCACTGGAGGAGCAGCAACTTCAGAAGTATTTCGGGAAATATGGATGCGTCGAACGCTTGGATCTGTATCCGAGTGGCAAAGAAATACAAACTGGGTGCGTTGTCTTTGCTAATCCTTGTGATGCTGCCAAAGTATTGAAGATTAGCCACCACTTGGTCAATGGATGTCCCATAAAAGTCCGTTCCAATTATAGCAGGCACCAAAGGGAGTTTTACATGAAAGGGGAATTGGCCTACACAGAAGATCATGTGCTGGTGAGGAGTCTGTTCTTGGTGAACATTGCACGAAAGCTGAAGCAGCAGCAGCTCCAAGAGTATTTTGAACTACAATATGGAAGCGTTGAAAGCTTGGATCTGAATACGAGTGAAAATGGAGCACGAACTGGCTGCGTTGCCTTTGCAGATCCTCGTGATGCTGCCAATGCGTTGCGAGACAGGTTTCACTCAGTCAGTGGCTGCCGTATCACAGCCCGTCCCAGTTATAGCTGGCACCAACCAAATGGCGTGAAAATGCCGCATGGACCGGAAAATGTTAAACTAAACGATCACTGCCTGGAGCATATATTCAGGCAATTAACAAAACTATCTGATCGCATTCACTTTGCACGCACCTGCTCTCGTTTTCGTAGCATCTATGAGGGAATGTCGCCGATTATCGATAAATCTATCAATTTTAAATCATTTAAGTCGTTGACTGTGTGGGATTTGCATGATTATTTCCAACTTTCTGGATGCAATGTAAGGAAAATCGAAGGCACTATACCACGACTTCACATTAACCACGTGTGCTCCCTTCTTGGCAGGCATTGCATCAATTTGCAGTCAATGATTATCAGGAGCAACACTTATACGGACCTTAAATGCAACATATTTAAAATGTTCGCCAATCTGAATAGACTCCAAAATCTGGAATTAGATGATTGCGGTCTCGCTGATGAGCATTTACAGGCGCTCAAGCATTTGAGTCAGCTCAAGAAACTGGATCTGTTCAACAATAATATGTTGACTGGACGGTATTTGAACTGTTTTCCAAGTTCTATTGAGTCGCTGACACTAACTGGCTGTAATAGATTAAAGCCAACATTTGTGAGCGAAATGCTAAGCAGGCTTCTGCAGCTCAAGGAATTGCACATAATTGATAATTGTGGTTTAGGTCCACGTATCCAGGGACTTTTCAACGCAAATTGCTGTAAATCGTTGGAGGTCCTCTCAATTAGTTATGACAAAAACAAGTATGCTGATTTTGAACACATTGCAAGGCTGCCAAGTCTTAAGAAACTAGCTTTGGACATCTCTTTTCAACGAAATGTGATATCGCCAAAGCCAATCACATGGCTGGTGGAGCATAAGTCCAAACAGTTGGAACATTTCGAAATAACAAACTCATTATCACTGTCAAATTGTCATATCAATGACGAGTTCCTCCTCGAAATAGGGAAACTGATCGCATTGCAAACGCTGATTTTTAAACGGATAAAAGGGATCACTGAACGTGGATTAAAAGCATTTTTTACCCTGCAAGACTTGAGAGAAATCCATATCAAATGGAATAGTAAAATCACTGACAATGCTGTGTGTCGACTGATTCTTGCCTGCCCCAAACTGCAAGTGCTGCATCTGGAGCATTGCGATCAACTCACGGACAAGCTTCTGCATGATCTGACTTTGAAACTACAAGACGATCTGCATCATCGTCCCCTTCCTATCAAACTTTTTATGACCGGCACCAAAGTCAGTAAATTGACACTACTACAAAGTGCGGATGGGGCTGCCAGGAATATAATCGATGTATATATATAAAAAAATCGAATATATTAAAGATATATTTTCAATTTGACATTTACTTCTTTACAAATAAAATGTCAAAATATCTGATCCATAAATGAAAATATGTATAGTCTACAAATTGGGTTTCTTTTTACTTAGTTTATCCATTATTTATTGCCAAAAACTCAAAGAGCAAATATCTATCTACAAATTATTAACCAAGATATGTGATTTATTTGATATGAATAGTTAGTAATACAGGTAATATTTTATAGATTATTCCATTCAAGTTGATTCCATTTGGTACAGATTAACCGAGATATGTGTCTTATTTGTCTATGGATAGTTATGACTTGAATGCTTCTGATCTCCCTTCAAACTTCAATCTTATTTGTCTATGGATAGTTAAGATTTGAATGCCTCTCTTAACCCTTCAATCTTGCTAGCCCCAAGCAGTTTCCCATGTGCCACAAAGGGTTGCATTTGCTGGTCTGCGAGGTATTTGCTTTGCCCACAGCTTGCTTGCCACTTCACACTTGCAACGTGCGTTCGGCATTTGAGTATTTCACATTTCGCATTTCACATTTAACACATCCCGTTGTCCTGCCCTCGAGACAGGACTATCCACTATCCACTCTCCATTGCCATTGCCGCACCACGTTAGCCGCTTCCGGTACCAGGCTCTGACTGTGACTCTGTTTCTGCTTCTGCTCCTTCTCCTTCTGTTTCTGTGTTTGTTTGCACGCACTGCCCAGTTGTCCCCCGTCCCCTGTCCACCGTCCACCGTCCACAGTTTATCGAGTTTTCCCGAGTTTTTCGTGTGCTTCCCAGTTGCCCTTTTGCCTGGCATCGCATCAACTAAATATTCCCTTCTGATCCCCCTTGATTTGCAATCAAGCGTTACTCTTGTTTGCTTTTCGGAACTCTGGTCCATTAAGTGACGTCGCTTCGTTCCAAATGCCGCTGGTGACTTTTCGCACTCGATGTGGGATAAGGAGAGGGGCTGAAGCGGGGCTGAAGCGTTGCGTTGCGACAGTCACGTGTCGTGGGCCGCGCCGTAATTGTATCTATGAGATACAATTACAATTTTTCAATATTTTCGCACAGCGGGAGGCTGCAGTTGAGTTCAGCTCAGTTCAGCTCAGCCTTGGCCGGGCTGCGTTTTCGTGGGCGTTATTATTTATTTATAGTGACACTTTATTGCAGTTGCCAACGGCGACGGCGGCGCCGGCTGCAGGACATGCACACAGGACACAGACAGGACACGCTCGAATGTAATTGCGCACTTGCGGCGTCTTGGATATGCGATGAGACTGCCAAAGAAGAGGGAGGATGAGGGGCAAGAGGAACAAGAGACAAGCTGAATATGTTGCATCATAGCTCGTTCGTGTGGCCTTAATGTCCTCGCCAGTTCCCAGTTGCCAGTTGCCAGTCGCCTGTTTAATGTTGCGTTGCGTCGTGCACGTCCTTCGAAGTCCTTTTCGGTTTAATTTAGTGTGCCCACACAGTTGCGCCTTGTACTCAGCTCGCCGCCGAAGAGCATTATCATAATTTTTCAATTTATTAACAAAGTCAAAACAGTTTAGTTGCCCCGCCTTCTAAACATCATTTATTATCTGGCTCGAGGAGCCACGTCCTTAGCCTGATGTCCTGCGGTGTCTGGGCATAAAATGCGCGTTTAAATGCCTTTAATTGTTTCTTATTTATGCTTCCGTTTTTGTTGACTTGCAGTTCAAGTGTTCAATTGTTTTTTGATATGATAATGGATCGTGAAATTGAAATTGGAATTGGAATTTGAGTTTCTTGGCTGGAAAACTAAACTTCCCTCTCCCTATAACTGTAACTGCCTTTTTTTTGTGAGTGCTTTAGAAATTGAATTCCCACAAGTCAAATGCTGATTAAGACAAATTTGAGGGTTACGCGCTGACCAAATTATTCATTTCCTTCCTCTCATTTCATTTCTCATTTTAAACAAGAACGATTCTATATTTAAGTATGTCGCGTTCATTTCGAGCTCTTCAGACTCTTCAGACAATTGCAGTTGTTGTGTTTAATTGATTGAGAGCAGGCTTCAGTTTAATTGACCCACAAAATTGTGAGAGATTTAAATTAAAGACACTAGCATATGGTGTTGAGACTTGCATCAAGGCCCCACTTAATACGCCCACGGCCACGACCACGCCCATCTACAACTTTTGAGCACATGCCAAGTTCTTGGGGTCTCAGGCACAACTCGAAAACTCGAAAACTCAAAAACCAAAATCCAATTTGCAAGTTTTTCGAGGGCACACACGCAAAAATCTTAACCCTCCTCCACCCCTCGATGATGATGATGATGATCCCCTTTGCCAGTTTCAAATAGAGTTCCCGTTCAGTTCCAAGCACCAGCGACGTTGACAATCACGCACGATTTCAGGTAAATCTAATTTAAATACGACTACACATCAGATTGGTTCGGGAACGGGAACGGGAACAGGGAACTAGAGGCAACCTTTGATGGCGCCTGGTTCGAAAGAGAGAGAGAGCTCAGAACAACCGACTTGCCAGTTACTTTAGTTAGTTAACTGTTTATGAACCATACCCCTGGCCAGCCTGAATGGAAGGGCTGCCAATTGGGGGCGTGGCCGGGCACTTTACACTTTTGTGCGTCAGCTCTTCTAAAGTAATTAAGTGTTTTTCCACATGATGGCTTCATAGACGCCAGAGAAGCAGAAGCAGGAGCAGGAACAGGAGAGGGAGCAGGAGCAGGAGCAGGAGCAGCAGCTGGAAGGCGGGTCACAGGAGTGGAAAGGGGATGTTGCCAGGCAGTCAGCTCGTGTTTCTGCATACTCTTATAATTGGTTTAAAAAACGTGAAGGAAACGTGAAGGAAAGCAAAGTGTTTGGGGGCTGGTTTGATAGTTTCAGATAGTTTTCCCGGTCGCCAAGAGAGAGGGAGAGGGAAGTAAGTTGCCTCTCGCTCTCTCGCTTTTGAGCCGCTTACACTTTTAATAAACTTTCTATACCCAACAAGGGCAACAACAAAATCATTAATAAACTATTAAGGTATTTCTTCCAAGTGCTTCAGTTTTGCCAATGGGGCAGCAATCAGAGGAAAAAGATGAGGAGGCGATGAAGAGGAGATGAAGGGGAAGGAGGAGAAGCTGTGCTTCAGAAACTTTGACAGACAATGAAACTTGATCTGGGTAAAGCCACAAAGTCGTTGTATAGCAAAAACTGAAATTATATATAAACTGCTTAAGTAAATGGGATAAAGAACTTAAAGAGCTGAACCGAGGAAATGATTAAAGTTAGCTGAATAGAAAAATTTAATGAGGAAATTAAAAAGTGTATACTAGTATAGAGCTTTATATTTCTTAATATCTAATTAACGAAATGACTGGTATTATATTTGAGCTATTTCGAATATATTATATGAAGTATCTTTATTGCCTAGATTGATAATTTTTATTTTATTTGATTAAATTATATGCAAAATATACATTTAAATTTATGTTTGAAAATTACTATAGTTTGGCTATAATCTCTAGACAGATATATTACATATTAAAAATAAATAAATTTTACATAATTTAACTACATTTCTAACAATTTGTATTGAGATTTGAGTCTAAAGTCAATCCGAAATTGAAAAAACTTATAGAACTAGCTTAAGTTTATTAATGAAAATTAGTATAAATAATGTGTTAAATTTTTGTATTTTTCTAAGATTCACAAATGACTCTTTATATAATATAATATATACCAAGCGAATATTTCCATTCTGTAACACATAAATGATGATTGAAAGGAATCACAATTTTAAATTTTTTATATGTATCTTTCACGGAACTGTCAACAAACCAAAATGAAAAAACTGTTAGGGAAGACTTGTTTATGTCAGACATTATCACTTTTTAGCATTAATAGATCCAAATGCATATTTTACGAATACGAATAGGAATACGAATGTGAATACGAATACGAATGGAGCGCCAAGTTGCATTGCATTTGCCGTACAAAATACATTTGTAATCAGGTCCAATTAATCTCATGCATGGAACGTATTCCTCGAGTCCATCGAGAGTCTCTGATCTCAACTGTCGTAGTTGTATTCCTTGTTGTTGTTGTTATTGTTGTTGTTGCTGTTAAAAATAATTTCTGTTGACACAAAGATTGAATGCCTTGGGTTTGAGTGCCGGGGTCTTGCGATCTGTGATCTGGTCGTGTGCATAATTTATGCCTTCGATCACATGAAGACATGAAAAATGTCGCCACAAGACGCCTCAACGATGATGATGACGACGACTCGGGGACTGGGACTGAGAGTCGTTGGATTCGATGGATTCGTATGTCCATAGTTGAGCAGTCTTGCCAAATGTGGCAAGACCGGTGAATGGGGCCGAGAGGGGAATTGAGAAGAAGGCCGGAATCGAGCATAAATTAAGTTGACAACAGTTTGCTTCTCTCTCTCTATCTCTCTCTCTCTCTCTCTCTCTCTCTCCCTCTCTGGTGTTGTGAGAGAACGTGATCCGCCCCAAAGCAAACGAGCTACAAAGTCTCCCAGCGCAAACCCAGCGTCAATTTAATGTGTGGACATAATTTTCCTGTCGCATTCAATTCATGGCGACCCGAAGCGAACCCAACTGCGTCTAAAAACAACACACATAAAAACACTTGCACGTGGACTGCATCTCTGATGATGCTCCTGTCCCTGTTTCTGTCCCTACTCCTGTCCCCACTCCTGTCTCCCTTTTTGGCCATCATCTCATCCGAGAGTGTCGCTGTAGTTCGAGTTGCATTTGTTATTGTGATGACGCTGATGTCGCCGATAATGACGATGGCAATGTGCACACGTTATATGCACATTTGTGAGTACTTATACGGGCATGAGTACGAGTACGAGTATGAGTGTGAGTGTGAGTGTGAGTACTCCAGCGAGTATTTGATTTGGATTCGTCGCAATTCAATTGCATTGCAATTGGGTATTCAACTGACTCTGGTTAAGGGGGAACATTGGTATATATTATTATTGCAGGTCGATATGATGTGTAACTATGATTTACAGGGTCAATTGCCGAGATCCTAAAGGGTTATATTGCTACGATAAAAATGTAAGGTTTACTTACTAGTACATATTTATTTTTTAAAAGGTTACCTTTCCAAAAGTAGAAACTACAAACTCGAACTACAGCTACATAGAAGATCAGCTTAAATTATAAAGGTATTAGTTTTAGACTACAAGCTGGAAGGGTTTCCGTTAAAAATGATAGATATAAAGGTGTTCAGGATGAGATGTGTAATTCAAATGGAACTTATCTTAGAAAACCTACCAAGTTGTATTCAGACTGAAAGACAGTTCGCATGAAATTGTGTGAAATGAATTAAAAAATTATAAACCCATTAGTAAATGAAATAAAAATAAATAAACTAAATAATATTAATTAAATAACAATGCTAAAAACAAATTATTAATTAATTCATAAGTAAATGAATTCATTGGTAAATAAAAACTTAATCTATTGGAATTTATTATCTATTAGAAATTGATGAAAAATATTTGTTTTGGCAAGTCGGAAGAGTGTTGAACAATTTGAACAGATCGATTAGTAATAAGTTCAACTAATAAAAAATCTACTGTAATCTGTCAGATATTATATATCTTAGAAAGTTTAGATAATATCTCAAAATACAGAGGTAGAGAAATCAAGTTGAACCTTAGATAAACAAGATACCGTAGCCAGTACTTTAAGTAGCTACAATTTAAAGTAGTCACCAACTAATAATGTTAATGTTCTCTGTTTGTAATTAATAGGAAATATAATTACTTAAAAACTACTAATATATTGAAGCTTAACACGTGATTATCGTGTCTTTAGAATTTTGTACATATGCTGCATTTGTTTGTCATGGCGCACCCAATTTACAACTGGTCACTTCCTGTGCTGCCCCTTCTTCTACCTCTTTCTCCACTATTCCCCTCTCCCTCTCTCTTTCTCTCCTTTACTCTTTCTCTCTTTCCCTTTCATCTATTTTGGATTCTTTGAGCTGTCATTGTTCTCTTCATGCTTAAAAGGTTAGTTAATGAAGTCATTTTGTAGTTGCTGCTTCCGTTTAATTGTGGCTCGTCTTTCAGTCTATTCCCCATCGGTGTCCCCTCTGGGCTTTGGGGCATGCCACCTGCCCCTCCGCTGGCCATTGCTGGGATGGCGACCCACGTTGCATGTCAATTGCTGATGAGCTTTTAATAATGTTTTCGCTTTGCCATCGTAATTCTTGTTGCCGCCACTTGCCGCATAATTCGATTACCGCCGCGGCGACTTTCAACTGACGTCGTCGCTACGTTTTGCGGCTGTTGCAAAAGCCGGAGGAGCTGCCTGCGTCTCTGCCTCCGTCCCTGCCCCCGTCTCTGTCTCTACCTCCAATGCCAAGTGCGGCACATCCGTGAAGCGGCGCTGGGTTGCAATTTAATTAAGTGAAGTGCAAGTTGACGCGGGGGCGGAGGCAGCAGGAGAATCTGTGGCAAGAGGCAGCAGGATGAGTTTAAGTTGTTGCAGTTGCGAATAAAAAAGCCGCCGCCGATCAGCCGCGATTATCGGCGGTGGTTGTTGTGGCACGTTGTTTGCACCCACGCTGCGACAACGACAACGACGACGACGACGACGACGACGCCTCCGCCACGTGCGGCATTTGCGTTTGATGCACAAACAGAGACAGGGAGTCGGAGAGATGGAGAGTGGAATCAGCAGCAGGAGGAGGAGCAGCAGGTTGCCACCGACTTGGCAGAAGACACGCCCACATAATTATCGCTATCAATGCGAGTTGCACGCGTTGCACGCGCTGATTCTGATTCAGACTCTGATTCTGATTCTGTGCCCCGTTGTTGCCACCGTTGCCTCCGTCGCCTTTTTGACGCTGTCATCCTTGCGGGAAATCCGCTCGGTTGTTTATGACTCCGTTTCCTCCTCTCCCCGCTTCCTGCAGCTGCGGCCTTTTGCATGCCACAAATGCCTTTGACGTGCCACCGACACCCCGTCGGCCATCGATGAAATCGCACGACGCGTTGCAAGCACTTTAACCTGAGCCAACATTTATTGCAATTGTTGCTGCAAAATGTTGCACTTGCTGCCGTTTTATTTAATTGCAATTTTAGTTTGCCGCCTGCTCAATTTGTTTATCTATCTGCACATGTTGCAGCTCCTCCTTAGTGCCCCCCTAAGTCTCCGTTGGCTGCAGCTTTCCTTAATGGACTTGTTGTGTTGCACTTAAACGAAGACAACTTAATTATGTACATTGTAAATTTGCTGGCTTACATCAAACTTTTGTTAAATTGGGCTTAAGACTATGGAACTCAGGGAACCTCGAGGTCCTTAAATTTCATTCCACAAAGGTATAAACTTAAAGTAATAAAGTAATCCCATAAAAAAAACCTCTTTACGAGGTAAAAGTCTAGGGACGAAAACATTTTCATGCCCCCAAATTTCTGATATCAAACAAAATTTTTGAACTCGGCACATTGCGCTAAAATGTCTCAATTCTTCAGACCAAATAAAACTCACTGTTTTGCGCAGTGCCGAATGCAAAAATTTTGTTTGATATCAGAAATTTTGGGGCATGAAAATGTTTTCGTCACTAGACTTTTACCTCGTAAAGAGGTTTTTTTTATGGGATATCAGAAATTTTTGAATAAGACTTCAGAAATTTTAAA
>JBAMBJ010003002.1:0-42657 GCA_037043495.1 Drosophila recens | reverse complement strand
TTTTTATTTGCTTTTTTATTTACTGTTGTTATTATTGTTTTTAATTATTTTAAAGCCAAATGTAATTTCGCGGTTTATCTAATCTGGCAGCTCTGCACAGCAGGGATAAATTTTAACAGCTGTTTGGCGCTGCCAACTTACTTGCTATGCTTATCGATTTTTCGAGCGGCTTCGCATCGATCGCGATGTAAAAAAATCAATTGCGCGCTAAATTTTGAAATGTAAATTATAAGTTTTCAAAAATCAATTAAAAACTAGATAAAAACAATTTAAAAAAACAACAACAAAATCCAAAATTTTTTAAATTAATTAAGTTCAATCTAAAATTAGTTTGGTGCCGTTCGCTCTTCGCGTTGCGAAGCTAATAAAAATCAAAAAACTAAGAAATTTGTAAATTCGAGAAAAATCCAACAAAAATTCTGGTAAAATTTTCAAAATTCTAGCTTCAAAATTGAAAAAGTTAATTTTTGTTGCAAAAAAACGCTCACTTTTGAAAGTGCAAAAAGTGGGGCCCAGAGGCTGCCACCTTTTTTTAGCCAGGGCTGCCACTTTTTTTAAGTCAGGGCTGCCAGATGATTTTTTTTTGTTAGCCGGGGGTTGATAATTTTTTTGCAATGCAGCAACGGCAATTTGTGTCCATAATAAATAAATAAAAAGGAACATGCTGCGTCAGGAGAACTTGGCTGCCAATTTCTGCGGTCTGCTCGCCACCCAGGGCTACAAAGGCAAGTGTTGGAGGCTGCCGTTAAAGCGAGCTGTTGACCAAATTCACTTTGTGTTTATCTCGGTGCAGAGAAGGCCAACGAATGGCGGATTTTGGGCCAGGAGCAGGACGGTTCACTGCTGACATCGTGGATATTCGAGTTCTTGGACGAGCCCGACAAGCGAGAGACTTGCGTTGGCCATTTCCATGCCACCAAAAAGCAGCTGCGCGTGCTTTGGACTCTGCCCGGTTGCCTGGAAATCATTCAGGCGAGCATCAACAGCAGCATCACCTTGCTGTCCTATGTGGTCAAGACGGCGCTGCGCTATGAGGCCTACGTCGTCGAGGTGCGCAGCAGCGAGGGCGGCACGCCCACGCCCCTCACTGCGGCGCCTTCGCCGCGCCAGATAATGACGCAGTTCCTGTGGCGCGTGGAGAGCGCGACTCGCACCTGCTGGCAGGACAAGTTGCTGGTGCTCACGCACGAGGATTGTAAGTGGCTGAAGTGCATACAGTGGGTCAAGTAAAGAAATTCACATAAGACTAATTATAATAGATATTGTATTCGTTGCAATGTCTGTAACTGGGAGAAGGAAACATCTCCGACCCTATATATTATTGATCAGCATCAACAGCCGAGTCGACATAGCCATGTCCGTCTGTCTGTCTGTCCGTCTGTGTGAGCGCCTAGATCTCAGAGACTATAAGAGCTAGAGAAACCAAATTTGGGACACAGATTTCTATAAGCCCCACGCAGATCAAGTTTGTTTTAAATTTGCCACGCCCCTTTCCGCCTCCATAAATCGGGAAAAACCACCACACGCACAGTTTTCAAGATATTGGGATTTTTTTTTACTATTACTATTATTACCTATCATCATACTAAATCGTAACAAAATCGGACAAAAATTTAAGTTTTCAAGCAATATAAGTGCCTAAAAGCATACAATAAAAAGTATTTTAAATTTACTTAAATAAGTAACGGGTATCCTATAGTCGGGAGTGCGACTTTCCCACTTGTTCTTTAATGATCTGATTGGGTTTCTCTGGGTTTTATAATCAATTATAATTTTTTTATATCTCCCAGGCTTAACTTAATTTAACTTTTTTCTTTTCAGTTTGCAACTTAAAGTTTACACAAATTTATTTTATTATTCTGTAATTTCAATTTTATTTAAAAATTATATCACCTTTTGCCGACTGTTTTTAGTCGTGCTATATAAATAAATAATAATAATAATATTATCAGTTTGCTGTCATAGAAACAATTGGTCCATTATCAACATTTAATAATGTCTCTTAAGAAATCTCAACCAATCTCGATACCGAGTATCTAATCATACTTTTTCCCTCTTTGCTAGCCATCAAACAGTACAGCTGCACGGTCAAGCAGAGCTCGACGACGACACAAACGGGCAGCGCGGAGGGCAGCGCCTGGCACCTGGACACGAGTATTTTAACGCACGAGACGCTGGCGAGGAACTTCAGCTGGGCACAGTGGGATGCCGAGTGCCAGGCGCTCTACTACATCCATCTCAAGCCCAAGGCGGTGAGCCTCAGTCTGTTGGATGAGGGGGAGCAGACTGGGGATCAAACGGCGCCGACGCTCAGTCCCACTTTGTCGGCATTTCAGTTTAACGAGAAGCAGCCCACGGAAACGGTGGTCAGTAGAAGTAAATGGAGCGCCAGTTAATCTCTTATTAAAGATACTCCTTAATTGCAGCTGAACATTCCCCTAAATCTGCCCAAGTTGCCAACAAAGTCAAGTGAGGAGCCGCCCAGCTATGACGATGATGCAGTGCCTCTGCGTGTGCACGACAGCTCCCTGAATCTGATCATCTTGGCCGACAGCTCGGGCATGTTCTTCGTGTGCCATTATTATTTGTATCAGCCGATGCAGCCGCAGCCTGCGCAGGAATCCTCGAGGCAGCAGCAGCAGCAGGATGTGCACTTTGCCTACTCCGTGTCGCTGCTGCATCATGGCTGTGTGGTGCACTGCGTCATGCCGGGTGTGCCCTGGCAGAAGGCGCGTCTGCTGCGTCCCACATTCGCCATGCAGGGATCCCACCATCTGCTGGTCTCGTCCGCCTTCTTTGTGCATCTGCTGGACGTGGGACTGCAGCACGAGCCCACCTGCCACGTTGTCTGTCCGGCTGTGAACAATCGCAGTCCCGACGTCACGCACCTCGTGCCGCTGCGCAAATGGGGAGCCTTGGCCTACGATGCCGCCACCTTGGATCTGGTGTCGCTGAGTGTGCCAAAATCCCATCTGATTGAAACCTTTCGCAATGACAACTCGCTGGACAACCGCATCAGCATCATTCACTACTTTCTGATCCACTCCGCGGACATGGATGTGCTGGCCGAGCTGCTGAGCAGCATCCTGGAGCGTCCCCTGTCCCTGGACACGGTGGCGCTGCTCAAGGAGGCGCTCATCGCTGGCAGCTATGCGGCCGCCGTGCGCGGATTGCCCGAGGATGCGAAGCCCCTGCTGCGCCTGCTCCCGCTGACCACTGCGCTGGCCACGCGACCCATCCAGGCCCGTGTGGCCGACATCAACGTGGGCATCTCGCACGAATCCCTGCACAACACGAGCATGATGTTGTTGTCCCCGCAGCAGCGACTCTCGCCCTATCGCACCGACATCTGGACGAGATTGTGGGAGCTGCTCAACGAGTCCGCCAAGCAGGAGCAGCCACGCTTCACCGCCGAGCAGGTGACGGAGAAACTGATCTTCAGTCTGGCCTGTTACCAGCCGGAGGCGTTGTCTCCCTGCACCACGCCCATGACGCCGGATACGGGCAGCGGCGGCTTCGGGGATTACAGCAGCGGCAGCGCCTTTCCCTTCAGCAACGAGGTGTTGCCCTTTATCGAGCAGGAGGGCTGCACGGCCAGCAAACAGGAGCACGTCATCTCTGTGGTGAGTTTAATTAACAGAGCCAGGGATTAAAACCGACACGAATATCGGTTTCAGTTACGCTTTCGGCTATGTTCGCATTTAGGTTTTCGGTTATCGGTTACACAAAATCCTTGAATAAAGGTTTCGTAACGGTGAACCGGTTTTTATGTTTTGGTTATGAAATACTGTTCACAAAAATGAAATTTGTTTCCAAATATATAATAATAATACTTAAAAAGGCAATACTTTCTTAATGTTTAATTCACACATTAATTTCACATGCTCTTCAGTTTGATGTAGTTTAGTTACATTTCAACAATTTAAATATTTCATTTAACAAATCAATTTTATTTGCGCTTATTCAGTGCTATGAAAATTCGATCATCAATATCACAAATAAAAATTCAAAATTAAACATAAGAAAATTAAAATCAAAATTAAAAATTAAAAATAAAAAAGATAATCAAAAATAAAATACAAAACTAATAACAAAATATCAGAGATAGCAAACAAGGCTTATGAATCGGAAAATATCGAAACAGTTAAAATAGTTCGCTTTAAATAATTTTTAACTTGTTTTTTTCAATTTTTATAATACAAATTTAAAATTAAATATGCTTTTCAAATTGTATTTAAAAATTTCACCATAAATCATAAAAAAAACGTTTTATTTTAAAAAATAAAAGTTGATAAAGTTTTTTGTGGATATATGTAAATCTCAAATTAGTCCTTATAAATGAAACGGTTACTAAACGGTTATTTTGGTTTACAGAGCTTTAAGGTTTCTGTCAAATGAGAATTTTTTTTTTCTGTTGCGGTTTTTAATTTCAATCGGGTCTTACCTGTTAAAGGCTACGGTTTCGGTTAGGGTTTTAATCCCTCATATATCTATTTATTTCTATTATTTTCTTTTCAGTATCTGCGGGAGCTGAGCGTGCACCTGGTCAAGCATTCGTCGAAGCCGCATTCGGGTTTCCGCTGGCTCAAGGAGACCTTCTTCGAGCGCTCCCAGGCGCCAGCGCATGTCCATGCGGTTGCCTCCCAGTTTGTGTCCGCGCAGTTGGAATTGTCGCGTGCCCTCTGCTCGCTTGTCTGCCGCGCTGCAGGATTGGATGCGCGTCTGGAGACGCTGCGTGGCTTTCAGCTGATGTGGGATGACACTCTCATAAATTGTGATGAATGTATACTGATTATGATTGATTTATTTCAGTGATCAGATGCCCAGCAGTCAACAGCACTCGTTGTTTCTCATCTTGGAACGCTATTGCTTGGCCGTGGAAACTATGGCGTTTCCCTTGCCCGAGGGTTTTTCCTCCTTCTTCACTTACTTGGGCTATCGCGCCTTGGACTATGACATGTTTCTGCAGTACGTGGAGAATCATGTGTTTGAGCTGCAAGTGGATGTCATGAAGAGCATTGTTTACGGTTTGTTTTGTGATATGTTCATATTTATATATTCTTTAATTATTTTTTTTTCTTTTACAGATATTGAGGACTCCCCGCTGGGCACTGAGCGCAAGCTCTCGTTGCTTTCAGCTCTGCCCAAACAGCGTGCTCAGCGTTTGCTCAAGTGCTGGCAACATCCGGACAGTCTGATGATACGCGGCAGGGAGCACGCTGCCAATATACTGTCGGGTCAGCATCAGGAGCCGCCGCAACGACGCGGCTCTGGCAACGTATCGCAGTCCCGCATGCAAGCGCGAAGCGGTAAGAAGGGGCAGAGGCATCAAGATCTTCACTTTCATTTCATTTAATCACTCTTTTTATTTGCACATTGTCATCCAAGCACTTGGTAAACCCACAACGCTCGTTTGTCACTCGCTGCTTTTGGTTATTATTCTCATCATTTTGACCACAGCAGCTTTGAGCATTTTACGCTTTGTTTGTATGCAGCGACCATCCTCCTGGTGATCGGGATCACTTCCAACTGATCCCACTCCGATCTCTTGGTTGGTAAGCAGCGCTTCTGTGTGTCTGTTGCTCGCCCGTCTTTGTCTTCGTGTTTGTTGTCTTTAATCTTGTCTTGAGCTTTGATAATTGTTTTTAATTGTTTTCTCACACTTTTCATGTTTACTTTTTCCTGTTTTTTAGATCTCACGGCGGAAACTTTATCGCCTCTAAACTCCTTTTTGGATTTGCTAACAGCCAAAGCGAGCCTAAACGAATTGGACTACAATTTGTTGATCGAAACGACGCTAAGTTCCATGGAGCTGCTAAATGTCAGCGATTAAATTAGTAATTAGTTAATCAACTTGCTTAAGTCTCCTTCCTATGTTCTGTGGCCAGAGTAATTGTATTTATTTATATGTGTAGCTCAATTTTGTGTGTCAAATGTCTAAAACATAATCAATAAGTATTTAAAATGTATTTATTATATTTAATCCCATATTTAATGTGCATGTCTTAACCAAACTTTAAGAGCGTTAACTTTATATTTATATTTACTTATGTATATATATACTTTCCTACATAAATTTCCTTAGTCTCTGTGTCTATATTGATTTCCAACTGCAGCTATTGTTTATAAAATATAATATTTAAATACATTAGAATGTGAAATACATAGCTTTTTATTGCGGGGGTTTCCAAATCATTTATTTGTTAAAGGAGTATATCCCTCTATAAAGATTATACACATTTTATTTATTTTACACATATTTTTCTTTTTTTTTTTAAATTTACTTTTGTTGAAATTCTCAATTCTGATCAATAATACATCTGTGGATTTTATTAAACCTCACATTCCCAATGTCTTTGTTTCCCCATGTGTTTCCCCTTCCATAAGCAACTGTTATAATGTTATACATACATATAGTACATTAAACTAGCGACAGATGGCGCAGCAGCAGTTTTAAGCAAATTAACAGCGTGTTAACAGTTGCAGATGCGGCTCTTGATATTTAATGTATATAAATTAATAAAACATTATCAGGATTTATGCCTAAAAAATATAAAAACTAACAAAACATAATTATTACTAAATATATTTATGTCAACATATCATTTACATCATTAAATTTAACAATAACAGCAACATAACAGAATGTTAAACATTTTTAAAACAGCTGTGAAACAGACTCGCCTGACTTACAGTCCACAACAGCAACAGTCGGTGTGGACGTTATGCTATCTTAACATTAACATAACAGAGAGAGCGCTTAACAGGGGGCTGCTAAAAAGTATCTATCAGATACTTTTGCATTAGCATTGTTTTGTTTATCCAGTTGACAGTTTGTGGAAAATCGTCACGGTGCGCACATCAACGAAAATTCGTTGCGGAAAAATCCAAGAAAAAAAGCCCAACGGGAAAAATATTTGTCTTGGTGTCTGGGCGCTCGGTTCCTTAGACTGAGCTATAGATTTACTAAGTGCAGCGCAACGAATTAATTCCAATTGGAATATGCGCGTCTGAATCTTGGCGAGGCAAAGTGCCAAATGCACTGTGTATAAATTCAAAGCAAAATGCGCGCCATTTGATCAAATTTCAAAATTTCAAAACCAAAAGTGTATTATTTGCCAGTGCTAGAGAAAAATAAATAAAACAAAAGCAAATTGAAAAACAATTAACAAAGCAATTATTAATCATTTAAATTTAAACAATAAATCAAACAAGTGCTGCGACAATGGAGAAGAACTTTAGAGGCATCTTCACAATCGGATTATTTCTGGCGCTGATCAGCAGCGGACAGACGCATTTGAATATATTTCTGAATTTGCACGAGGTGCTGAGACTAATCGGTGAGTTGTCCCTCCAAACACACACACACACAAACTCCCCCCAATGTGTGCATAAATTATTTGAATAATGAATCAATATCAATTAGTGGCCATCATTAGGAATTCATTTTTTTTTGTTCAAAGCGAGATTAAAATTAAAGCGAATTTGATTTCAATGAGAAACTTTTTTATTTTTCTGGTGACGACAATTTAAAGAGCCACAAGTTGAATTTAATAATATCAGTGTGTAATTAATCTGCAAATTGTAAATTAACAATTTATAGTCAGCGATTATCCTGGCTGAGTCTAATTACAGTGCGTATCTTCTTCTCTCTGAGGCTGACATATGTATCTTTTGGCTGCTATCAAGTGATTAGCTGGCCAAAACAACTCTTAGCTTTGGCCATAAGTTTGGGTAGCACTTGAAGTGGTCTACGAGTATTTACTAACTTAATTGAATAGGTATTTTGATTAATGTCCTTTAAGTCTTTTAGTCCTTGGAATCATTTTTTAAAATAAGTATATAAATTTTAAAATCTTATTTATTTATTTTTTATATTTCTCTTTATCTTTTTTACATTTATTGTCAATAAATCAGTTTTAAAAGTGGACTTTTTTAAAGTCAACATGTATAGAGACAAGAGTTCTTATCGAGCAGCTTTGATGACAAGGAGATTACTGTGCTTGTTCAGCCTGGTACAGTGAACTCTTTGTTAATGAGTACTCAAGAGTTTGCCTACAAGATCATGAACTTATTTATTTGCGCAGTTATTTAATTAATTTAATTTAAAAATTTAAAATTTTAATATAAATTTAATTCTCTCTTGTTATTAAACATTAATAGTTTTCAAATAATTTGTTTTGAATTTTTATGCAAATAAATAAAATGCCAAATATGCACATTTAAGCAAATTTGGCTTGTTTGCTCTCAATGTTTACTCAATTTTGCTCATAATAATTTTAGTTCAAAATTCAAATTGTGTTTAATTGATTGAAATTATCGTTCAATTGTGGTAATGATGCGCTTTTGATTTTAATCTCATATCAATACAATGCTGTTGATTTAAATTTATGAATATAAATTAATACGAAAGTTTTTATTTTATTTATTTATCTGCATTTTTGTATTCTATAATTTTAATACGCCTCGGCTTACATAAATAAATCAACAGACATGTATTATAAATTTCATTAGGCTATTTATCTGCCCCAAATGCGAACCCATATCAGCCTTAAAAAGCTCGTCCCCAAGCCATAAAAAAACCAAAGTGTTTTACGAGGTGCTGCCAAAAAAAAAGAAGCCCTGTAGTTGTTGTTGTTATGAGAGGGTAGGAAAGGGGTAGGGCATGTATAAAAAATAAATCTATGTCGAATATCATAAAACACATGCAAAGTGTTGGCTTGCCACTGTTGGTGGCAGTTGCAGTTGCAGCGTTGCAGTGAAGTGTTTGCCCTGAACGTGGCAGATACGGACAAAATTATCAGAAATTATGTTGTAAAATTTACAACTCTCGACGACAACAACAACGACAGTGGTGCAGTGGTTCAGTGGTGCAGTGGTTCAGTGGTGCAGTTGTTGCCTGTGCAAACAGGCCAAGTGATTGATGGCCACAGGGAGCAAAGTTGGAGCGGGGGGAACATATACCAAAGGGGATTTCGAATCGCGTCACTTGTGAATAACTGAGTCAATATTTGGACTAGTTGGACTGCTAATCAGGCGCTTATCGCACAGCTATCGATGCCGTACTCATCGTAATTCATGTTTTGGTTTATGTTACTTTTGTGGCACCTCTCGTCCGCTTATCGGAGCGCCGTACAATCAATCAGAATCAGAATCAGAGTGTGTCTGCCCCCATACAGGGTGATCCATCAAATGATCCTATGGAAATTTATTACGTTGTGTCAGCCGCGTGTCAAACAATATCACAAAGCTAAAGCCAGTAATCGCTGACATTCCATTGTGGTCGGTCTCTGCTCTACCAATTTGCGTTGCAATTCCAACTTGCCCCAATGATGAGTGGATGGAGTCTCCCTCTTTACTCTACTCCCCCTCCACTTCTCTTCTCTCCAATTATCCAGCGTTGACAGCAGGTTGCATGCCTGACCTACTTTCGGTTACCTTTTCGGGCACCAAACTCATTCCCTCTCCCTCTCTCTGATTGTAGTAGGTGTCATTTTTTAGCGGTTTGTTCAAAAGGTTGTCGCCAACCTTTTTCTCTCTGTGCATTTGACCTGTCTCTGTGTGCATGCGTGTACATCAATTAAATTGTCAGACCACAGCACAAAAAAAGTACATACAATATATGTACAAACATAGTACAAGAGACAACATTGCTGTAGCTCTGGCATTTGCCGCTCGTTAGGTTACTCTAGAGGTGGAGAAGGGGGAACAGACCATAGCGGGGTGCATAGCCAGCTGTGAAGTGGGCCAAAGGACGCTCCAAATTGCAGTACTGGCCAAAAGAGTGCATATACAGTCTCGTAAGCGAGTATAAACCTTGTCAGGGACTGAAATACAGCTCGTTAGCTGAATGAGCGTTACGTAGGAATCGTTAATGGGTTTCCAGTCGGAATGAGGAATGAGGAATGAAGGAGATACCGCTAAGTAGAGCGTGTCTCGTTGGAGTTACACATAGTGCAGTTAAGAGCAGCGACAAGTTCCAGAAGATCTTAATATACTTAAAAAGTATTTCAAATAAAAAAGTGTGATTCTAATGGGTATTATTATATTACAATTATAATTTATTTTTAAAACATTATTAAGTTTTAATAATAAGTATTTAGTAGAGATAGAAGTAGAGATAAGGTAACTATTCGAATTATTAAAGAATAAATGTCTATAATTTGTGACTGAATAACATTAACATTATCACAGCATCCTCTTACATTTTAACAGAGTTATTATCAGGGGTGCCACAGGAATCGCTTTCGCTTGAATTTCACTTAAATTTTATACAAATTTATGTCAAATTTAAGTGGAAGAGATTTCTGTAGCACACCTGTATATTCATATTCTCAACAGTAACTCTTAAATTAAATACAAAATTAAATATTAAATGTAAGGATTATATGTAATTATTAAGTAGTAAGGTATGAACACGGATGACAATATAGATTAGATAACATGCGAAACAGAAATTTAATGTAATAAAAGTTACTCGAGTAAAGAGGAAAAATAGAAAATTAAAGGACGAATGTTGGATAAAAATACAATAAAGCTAAGCCAAGCAAACAAGAGAAACAAAGTGTATTTATCAAGTGAAGAGAAGAGCAGAAAAGAAAAGAAAAATAAATGGAAAAGGGCAAAAGCTAAAATCAGCATTAGTTTCAACAAAGTTGCTGCACTTAGATGATAAAATATTCGAGAACAGGTGGCAAAACTGAGTGTTGAAACTTAAAGCACCTATATTTATAATGCACTGATAATACAGAACTCTCTCTCCTCTCCTTGAATTCATCACTTTTCCTCTTCCTTTCTAGAAATCCCTGACCTTACTAACTCTATTGTATTATTACAAATTATTACTACTAATACTTTTTGATATGATTGAATTTTCTGGGTTTTCCCCAATCTTTGCAATAAGTGTTGGATTAATTAAATAATTGTTTGAAGACCCCCAGATTTTTAACTTTTTGTCACTTTAGTTAAATTTAAAATTAATTTTAATTAATTTAATATTATTTAACTTTTACTTTAATTTTTAGCATTTATTTTGGTCAACTGTTCTTAGTTGACATTAAATAAATAAATAAATAAATAATATACTTTATTTTTATTTATAATATATATTATTTTTTTTATCAATATTTTAACGAAATATTGAGCTAAAAAAGTAAACTAGCTACGCAATTTTTTAATCAAGCGACTTCAGCTATCATTTATCTCTATAACACTCTCTTAGCCCTAAAGAGAAGATGATAAAAAGCATTAATAGCCCGAGTTACCCCTGAGTCTTAGCAACTTGGAAACTCTTTGTCCACATCCTCCACATTCTCCACATCCTGCGATGGGTCACTTAATATCTATGCAGAGTGCTGACTCCTGCTGATTAGGTTTGATCCTTGAACACGTTCGATATGGCTATAATGCCTCGTCATGTTCGATGCGTATCAACTAACGGTAATCTTAACCCATCTCAACCCAAGTCGAGGGTGTGGAGAGGGGGGCGATTGACACTTTCAACTAGGCTGCAACAATGGGGATCTTTGTCGAAGAGAGATTTATGCCACAAAATATACTTGCCAACTCACGTTTGGCTAATAAAACGGCAACATTTGGCTAAAAATACACGCAGCAGCAGCAGCTGATATTTTGCCAAGTAATGTGAACTCAATTAGTGAAGTTTAAAATAATATATTATTTTAATAATAAGAGTAATAGAAAATCCTTTTAAGCCCAATTGTGCAATGTGCGTGCCGAATTTTTGGTTTGGCTGCGACGACTTTGCCACACGGAATAATTAATAAATGGAAGGCAATGGGGTAGGAAGAGGAGGAGGGGTGTAAGGGGGTGAGGGAGGGGTAAGGAATCTGTAGAATTGCAGTTTGAAATTGAAGGCATTAAGAGGCGCCGTGTGGCATGCTAAAAAGCACAACGCGTGCTGTTGCCAAGTTGTTGCCAAGTTGTTGCCGGGTTGACAACATTATAAACAAGTCTATGCAGCCAGCTGTTGTTGTTGTTGTTGTTGTTCTCGTTGTTGGCCATGTCTGCAGTTGTTGCCACATTGGTCTCGGATTGGAGTTTTGGGGGCACAGTGCGTAATTGGCAAATGAATGAGACGATGACGATGACGACGACGTCGACGACACAGACACAACGAGTTGACGATGACGAGGCAGAAGGAAGAGGTGAAGCGAAAGAAGAGGAACTGGCAACATGTAGCATGTACCATACACACATACATACATACATACAAGTGACATGCAGCATGAAGCGAAATCTCAGTTGCATTTCAATGCGCTTAATTACGAGGGTGGTTCGACGAGGTTGACTGAATGCCAACAGACCAGCCACTTGGCAGCTGTATCTTTCCCTTCCCTCTCTCTCTCTCTCTCACTCTCTCTCTCCTTCTCTCTCTCTGCAACTGTTTGTAGCTGCCACTTATACCTGGCTGACACACGTGTCAACGTCAGCATTGCTTGCAACATTCACTCGGATAAGTAAAAAAGGAAACCCACCTACTCCCCCCACTCCCCGCCCTCCTAACAGTGTGTGCTGCAAGTCATTGGCCCTTCATTGCATAAACAGTTTGCACTTCAGCCATCGGTCATGGATTGGCGGCCACGCCCACCCATTGCCGCCTTCTATCAACCTAAACCCGCTGACAACAATCGACGCCCACTTGCGTTTAATTAAATCACTAAATGCTTTGCGGATGTTGTTCTACTTGTTGTTGTTGCTGTTGTCAGTTTTTGTGACGTGTGACAAACACAACAACACTAACAATAACAATAACAACACGCTTGCATAAACAACAACACAAGTTGGTAATAACCATAATTATGCCTAGATCACATTGTTGATTTAACTATTAAAGCGAAAGCTCTAATTATGGCCAAATTTATTGGGCTATGATAACAAGTTAATTGTGTGGAAATGGGAGAAAGTTTTGACTTATGTTATAAATAAATGTTTAATACTTCAAATTTTTAGGAATAAACTATTAAACAAATTTTACAAATTTAAGTGACACATAAATTATGAAATATTTAAGTATATTTCGTAATTTGCACTTCCGGTTATTTAATATATTTAAAATTGATTAATTAAACCAGGCCAAATATCTAACTCGTTGTTTGCTCAACTCTTTATTATTTTAGTATGATTCTTATGTGAATATTGTTTTCTAATTAATAGTATTGTTAATAATTTATTATTTTTATGTATGGCTTATATGGACTATCATTAATTTTATTCCGTATGCCATAATTTATAAATTTGCCTCCAATTCGAACATAATAAATGGTTAAGCTAACATATATAATATCTTATAATTTAAAAAAAAAAACAAGAAACCGCTGTTAACTGAGAAATTTCAATTTATTTGCTAGTAATTTTTTAATCTTAAAATTATTTAATATCTAGAGTTATTTATTTTCCATTAAAATTAATACAATTTTCGAAATTTCGAAATATTTTCAACTTCTTTCGATATTTTTAAAAAGGCTATTTTAAACCATACCTAATAAGCAGTTTATTTCAAAACATTAGTCGTTTCATAGACATATTTTGTTTCGAATTTGAATAATATTGCATTTACTTAAAAAAAAATTAAAATAAAAATACATTTTTTTATCACTTGGCCGAAAATGTATGCACATTCAAAACATACTTCAGATAACCAAGCAGCAATGAATAAATGTGTTTCAGCACGCACTCACACACATATTCGTATTCATTAGTGTTTGTATTCGTATTCGTATCTGAATTCGTATGCAGATACTGACCCCCGTCGGCTAAAGAACTGGGAACTGAGAACTGGGAACTTTGTTGCATATATGTACAATTATGCCACCCCCAAGAGGCAACTGCTCCCATATCTCAAGTGGCAATCCCCAGACTCGTTATCAAATGAATTTAATCAGTTTCAATTGTTTATTCTTTACTATTCGTTGGCCAAGAGGGCGGAAGGGCGGCGTGTCTTTTGGCATGATTGGTGGCTCCTAGACACGAACCGGAAACCAGGCAAAAAAATGGTAGAAAACAGAGAGAGAGAGAAGGAATAAGTTGACCCAGCCCCATTTTTTAAGCCTCCCATTTTCAATTGACTTGTTGTGCAATATGCTTTTTATAGACTTCATTTCTCGATGGCTGAAATACTCGTAATTAAAGGGATTTAGTGGTCAGCAGCGACTTGTCAATGATGTGGCAATCGAATTAAGAATGAAGCTGCCAAATGAAAGATAAATTACCGCAGCTGTCTCGGCATAAATTTATGATCCAATATAGCGACTGTAATCAGCTTCCATTGCGGCATAATCCTGCGACTTTGCGAGCTGTGGAAAATGGAAATGGAAGTGGAGATGCTTCAATTATGTTAATTCCTCAGCAGCAGCCGCAGATATAATAATAAAGTACATGATATTTGCATTAGGAATGGCGTGGTGCTTAGAGCAATATTCGCATTAAGGGATCTGCTCGCTTATTCAAGGATATTCAAGGATGTTCGCCATTTAGCGTAATTAACTTGTGCTTAGCCAGCGCTAAAACGCTTCCCACAAAGGTTGAGCGATTAGCGACAGGAAGGAAAGTGGAGAAAGGAAGGGAAGTGACTGTGAATGTTGCAACTGCAGCTTAGCTGCAGCAGTACTTCTAAATAAACAAAGCCACTGACGCGTGTTGCCCTGCTGAATAAAGCCGAACAACAATTGTATCTTGTGGATACATTTGTTGCCTGTGTATCTGCGCATCTCCTTCCACGCGCGCTGGCAAAGTGAGAAAAGTCGCACACAGCTATGACAAACGCTGCCAGGCAGCCTGGCGAGGGTAGTTACCTTTATGGCTAAAGCAACAACAAACAACAACAACAACAGCAACGCTACTTAATGGACCAGAAATGCGCTGTGCAAACACACAGTCCCAATCCCCGATCCCAATCCCATTCTCAGTTCCATTCCCAGCAACTTCTGCCCTGTCTCCTGAGCCCGCTTCTGCCCTGCCCTCCACTTCCTCGTGCTTCAGCTCCTCCTCTCTGAATGCTCCTGCTGCGTATGCAAACAAACGTTGCCCGGAAGCGAAATGCGAAGCGACAGAGAAACGCACGAGTCCTGCCGTCAGCACTTGAGCACGCCGCACCGCAATGCCATCCCGGACACTCCCCCTGCCCCTGCCCCACCCTGCTTGCCACCACCACCACCACCAGCAGCACCAGGTTGCTGAGGGCTTCATTTGATATGGCCTGCCAACAGGAGGGTGGACCGCCGCACAGCCCCTGGAGCTACTGCGTCTGTCGGCGTTCTCCATGCACGTTTTTTTCTTTCTATATTTTTATTGCTGCGCGAATTTCAAGCGGGCGCCTTTTGCCCTCTCTCTCTCTCTTCTCTATGACTCTTAATGAGCCCGTAAATAATTTTTTATTATTTTGTATTTAATTTTTTCATTGCTGTTGGTACGACTTCACTCACAAACAAAAGAGAAAACCCAAAAACCGACGCGTGTGTGGCGACCATTTGATTCCCAATTGATTGTGGGAATTGAATATTATTTTTGGACAGAGCTCAGCTCTGAAGGGGTTGTTGCATCCCATAATGGCTTAACTGAAGCTGTTTTTTATATAAATAATATTTATTAAAATAAACAAAAGTACTTTAATCTGTCGAGAGCATCAATTGAAAGGGATGAGTTTAAAGAGATGGAATATTGAAAGGAATATTCGGGAAAACAAAGGCACATTTAATTGTTAGAAATCGTTAAAAACGGCATGTTACTTTTGAAATCTATAAAAATATTTTATTACAATACTCTTTTAAAATATCAATTTTTTGTTGACAAATTTATTATATTTTTATATTTTTTAGGGCCGTTTTTTCAATGTAAAAGTAAACTATATCTAAGATATAATTTACAATTTGACAGTAATTTCTATATAATTTACGTCAAAGTATATTTTCAATAGTTATCAAACACCTTATTTAGATATTAAAATTATATATGTCTATTAAATATTACAGTCTAAAAATGCAGTTTCCTTTTTAAGTATTTTTATCAACAATTGATTTTGTTCAGAAGTGTTAAAATTATTCAGTTGCATTTCAAATTAAAACACGACATATGAGTTCAGTTAAGTATTATCATCGCTCTTATCGATAGTATTTATTTGTAAAGATATCATTACCAATTATCCCCTTTAAATTCTAATATCTCGTAGATTATTTTCCTACCGTATTCTATAATCTAACAGTTGGTTTTCCCCCACATTTTTAGTAGTTTTGTGCTCATTTTGTGCGCCATTTCCAACTTTAAATTTATGTAAAATGTTAATTACTTTCCGCACAATTATGAGGCACACACACACACGCACACACATACTTGTATGCTGCCCCAAAAGTTGAAAACTCAGTCAAAGAAATACTTTTCGCCCCCTCGTCTCCCTGGGCCACATGATGTGTACTTATATGTATGTTACAAATGCAACTTATTGGAAAATTTCACACGCCTGCAGACTCAGAGCATACTTGCAGCCCTGTGGCAGCTTCCCACGCAAAGTGTTTTCCCAAAAAAGAAAACAGAGAGAGAGGGGAGAGGAGAGTGAAGGGGCTGCTGTCTGGGGGGCACACGTTCAATGCAGATAAAATATCTTGTAATTAAAATGTGCTGCACTTAAAGATGTTTTAATGTTTCCCAACGCATTTAATGCCACATAATGAATTATGACGAGGCGCCACAGTGGGGTAAAAGCAATTTGCCAATTTCCCATTGACAAGTTGACCCACATTTGTCTCGGTCTTCGATAAGAACCAACTGTTTCTAGACAGTCCAATTATGCGCTAATCAAAATATCCAATGGAAATCAATCTGAGGCAAAAACCAAAATCGGTTCCCATCGGACACAAAGCGCTGACACAAAGATTGTGGTGTCTGTGTGCCGCATAATTTATGCCTTCAATCAAACGGACTGACTGACTGACTGACGACAGCGGCGACTTAACAAAAAGAGAGGGGGGAGCGGAGCGGAGTAGCCTAGGGATCTCTCAGTCTCTCTCTGTCTGCGGCAATTTCCCTGTCACGCGTGATAAAACGCGCACATGGCACGTGAAGAAAGAGGCGGATCGGACGGATCGGAGATGGAGCTGCAACTAAAGTTGGAATTGGAGTTGGAGTTAGGGACAGGAATAGGAGCTGCGACTGGAGTTGAACGCAAATTGTGTGGCAACAAGCAATGCCCGCTAAATGGAAGATGCAATCCTGATTATACTGCGGTTTTTCTGAACTTTAATTAAGCGATCATTATCCATCCTGACTGTAGAAATAACAAGTATCATGTAAAAAATAAAATATTGTTTTTATTCTTAGCGTTTTCTTATCGTGAAAATATCACATAATTATGAAATATAGAAGAGCAGCCAAAAAAAAATAATTTAAGATATAGATCTTATATAAATTTGATTTGCACTTTTCTTTTTATTATTTTGAAAACATATTTTAATCTTTATTTCTTAGCTGATAAGTTAATTTTTGGCTACTTCAGCTTTAATCTCTCTGTTCAACTCTCTCTCTATTTTTTGCTTCTTTCTCTCGCTTTTCTATTCCCATCAATTCTGTTATTAATCAGATTATTATATTTTATTTATTTTCATGTTGCAACTTTGTTTTCAACTGTAATTAATTGCTGTTTAAAAAACATATTCACATAAATTTGATTCGCTTTGCACCCCAAGTGAAAATGCTGTCTGTTTTAAGCCGGATTCGTTTCGTTTCGAATGCGATTCGTTCTGGGTACTTTGGCCATTGAGTGTACACTGAACACTCGACATTCATTTGCCGCCGTGCATTAGTCGCGGCTATTATCGTGTCTGCCCGCTCTTTATTATCAATTCTCATCTTTTGTGAGCCTGTTCAGACCACCAAATGGTCTGAATTTGGTATCTGAGTGTGAGTGCGAGTGTGAACGTGTGTGCGTGTGCTGAATGCTTACATATTTGGACAGTCTAATGGCGTTGAGTGGTTCCTTGAGTTGGGAATGAGAATATTAGCAGCATTATCATTAACATATTTTAATGCAGACGCGCAGGTTGAATAAATGTATTTTAGGAACGTGAAGTGGGGCTATTTATAAAGAGAATAAAGAAATCAAAGCAAATGAATAAAATTATATGTCAATGTCCCTAATAAACATTTGAGTATTTATGTTATAATTACTTCTCATATAGAAGGTCTACAGTTAAATGGAAACCGATTCATTTAAGGACTACAAACCACTGTTAACGTAACACTGGAAAAGTCGCGCTGTTAATGTGACGATAACATTTCTTTCATTTTGTTCTATGATATGAATACAAATAGCTCTTAAATTCACTTTTTTAACGCAACAATAAATTTCTATATGTTATAAAACTCTCCCATTGCAATTTGGAACAAACTCACATTAAGATACTGTCAATTTGTTTGAAAAGTTTCATTAAGATAGCTTAATAAATAGATAAGATATACAGAAGTTGTGTGAAGCACATGATTAGCTCCTCTCTTCAAGTAGTCAAATAATTATCTCAACGATAAGCTGTTAATTATGCTTAGATCTTAACTGTTCGCCTCTTTTAATTACTCACACCAATTACAGTACATGTCGAGAAACGGGACCACAACACAACCGAATACATTGACACCCAGTCAACTATGTGTGTGGTCCTCTTAAAAAAGTTTTTGCATCGTCACGTTTACAAGATGATAAACCCTTAACTACTTTTCAACGCAAACACCCGAAAAACAAGACCCAAATACATATAGTATACATAAATATTGTTTTTGGTCTCTGTTTTTTTGGTTTTTGTCGACCCAAAAGCAAAAAACGTTGCCCATAAACAAAGCCAAAAACTTTTCAACAAACAGCAGGAGATGGCGAGGCAGGAATTGGAGGGCAGTTGGCGTTGGAGTTGAAGGAGATGCGTCCACTTTGCACACACTCACACACACACTAATACACACCATGCTAATCTCTCTTAGAGTCTCAGACCTGGAGCAGAGAGCCATTGGGACTGCAACTGAAACTGGGTAATGGGCACTTACAGTAGGATCGGGACGGACCAGTGCTGCCAACTTCGCTATTTTTCGAATAGATCTGACAGTTTTTAAACCTATTTGAAAAATATAATTTTTTGGAAGTTTTTAAATATATTTTTAAATATAAATTTTTAAATATTTTCGAATGAATAGTATACCAAAGATGCTGATGATGAACAATAATTGATAATATTTGATGTTAAAAATCAAAATATTTTAGAAAATCTAATTATTTGCCCTATTTTTTTTATTTTTAACATATTATTTTATTATCTATCATATATTATATTCGACCTTCCCGTGCAGTTTGTCCTGTTTATGTGGCGATTAGTTGGCATCACTGATACGCTCGGTACCCGCAATTCTCAGTTCCCAATTCTCAATTCTCAGTTCTCGGGTAGCCCAGCAGCTGGCCAAAAAGTCAATACTCGTACGAGGCGTCTGCTCAGTCGGTCAGAGTCATAAATTACGCCATCCCGGGGGTGCTATTGAAAAGTATATGTATGTTTGTGTGTGAGTGTATATATGTCGTTGTTTGTTTGTATTGTCGACTGGCCCCGAGGTGCTGGGCTTCCCTCCCTTTGTCAGCCTCTTTTTTTCTCTCCCTCTGTCTCTCTCGTGTCGTTTACAGTCATCAGAACGTTGTTTGGCCATGTCAAAAGTGTTCATAAATTTCACCTCTCGAGCCCAAAAAACAGTTCGGCACAGGATGTTGCTGTTTACTTAAGCGCAACCTACGACTTTGTGGCTCTTGCCACAGAATGTCTTTTTGTGGCAATCTCGGGATGTGTTCGTGTGTGTTGCATGATGCTCTAATCCCTCAGGCCACCCAATGTGGCAGAGAGACGCATGCAAATCAAACCACAGGCCGCACATTACAAGCTGACCCAAACAGCCAAAACCGCAACAAAACTCAACTAACTGGGCCACCTGCCAGCTTGCCAGTTTTCTCTCTTCAAGTTGCCAGCTTGCCAGCTTGCCACCTTGCCAGATTTCCAGCTTGCCACCTTGCAACTGGTGCAGCCCGCCCACGCTTTATGGCTATCCATAAATTTTATGGCATCGCCTAGACAGACTGCTCCCAGTCTTGTCTCCGGGTCCGTCTCGGATTGCGTCCAGCCATTGGTGATAAAAATTTCATTAGATCACGCAAAAAGCGTTGCCCGAAAATTGAAAGCAAACTTTACATCGCTGGCAAATTAATGGGCCAGTTTCGACTTTGTGGCTGAAATCAGTGCCAGCTCCTGACTGATGGATGTTTCTGGGTGGCTCCCAGTGACTTCCAGTGGCTCCCAGTGGTGTTTTTAGGTATCTGCCTCATGTCTCACGCAACGAAGCAGGGCCCAGGGTTAATAATCACATTAACTTTTCCAGATAATCACATTAAATTTCTGACTAACTTGATTTGCTGTCGTATATACCCTGTGGACATAAAAAATAAGAGACTGGGTATATTTGTAAGTGGATAAAAAGATAAATTAAATAGATAAATTATCTAACTGCTATAATTAATTGATAGGTGGAATTGATTTAGAAAGCGATCTGCTTGATATTTGTTATGTTTGGTGTATAAGTTCCTGAATACCATGTTTTAATCAGGTGTTATTATCTTCATTATATAGTTTAAGGACTTGAGTTTTGGCAGACCATTAGATTGGAATGTTAGATCGGAATTCTGAAAATTTCATGAGAATTTAAAGAGGTTTATATAGTATAAGACTTTAAATTAGTTATGAACGTAGTATAAAATGGAAATCATGGTTTGCAGCATAGGATATCAGCTAGTTTATCACTCTCAACTTGCCTCTTTAACTGACTTGTTTTCTATGTTGCTTTGATTTTTATTAGTCAATAATTTGCACTTCTTGTGCGTGTGAGTTTAAGGGTGGTGAAGAAGTCAGAAGCATAAGATTGTCGACTGGGCTTGGCCCAATAAAATGCCTTGTACAGGTAAAGTTAAAGTTGGAGTTGTAGCCGACGAAAGGTACTTAAGAAATCGAGCAGATTAATTACACATTTATCGTGTTGCTCGAGTGCCCTGACCCAAATGGTCCTAACATTGCGCTAATTAGTAATGGCATCAAGGTTGCTTCCAGGAACGCACTCCTCGAACTGGGAGGGATCTACTAAGAGGGGGAGCGGAGAGGGGGATCACTTTTGTATTTACATTTTAAATTGAAAACGCAACTGGCAACTCGTTCATGGCAACATCACCATAAATGTAATGGGTGTTTTTTTATGGTTTTGTCATAGAAATCTACAAGATCATAATTTATGCAACACCCGCTGCACCCGCTTAACTGCCCCTCCCCCGTGAACTTGAATTTATGGCCAGAGCATGCGGAGCAACAACATCATCATTATCCTCGTCATCATCTTCGATGGAGTTGAAGCCGCCTCGGTGTTGAGGTGATAATATAAAAGAAAATACGTAAACTGCAAGACGGCCAAAAGGGTTTGGCCTGGCCCAAGAGGGGGGCAAGGAGGGACAAGAGGGAAGTTGGCTGATTGCGTCTGGCCTGCGGGCAACTCAGCAAAACGTCAGCAGAGTGGTCCAGAGTCCAGAGAGTCGGGCAAATAAATTGCAGCTGCTCGGGCTGGGGCGATGAAATACAAATAGAAATACTTGGCAGCTACCGTTGGCTACGTTGCACGTTGTACGTTGCACGTTGTACGTTGCACGTTGTACGTTGGCTGGCAATGAAGTTGCCAGAGAGCTGCCACAGAGCATCGTGCACTTCACATGTCCTTTGGCTTGTTTGTCTTTCACTCTGACGCTCGATGCCACAGTGCGCAGTGAAGTTGTTTGGCCAGACGAGACACGCAGCAAACGTCTTGCCACAGACTTGCCAAGACTGCCAGCCACAGACGAGTCGACTCTGCTGGCGAGTCATGACCATTTGGGCATAAAAATTACCTTACCTTACCTTACTTTGCTTTTTGCTTTTTGCTTTTGCCACGGTCTTCTTCTCTTTGTTGACCTTCTATGGCTCGCATCGTTGGTCAGTGAATCTTTTTTTTTGCCACATGCGCCTTAATCAGTTGCAAGCGCAACATTCCATCATGGTTCTTGCCTCTTGACTTTTCAGTTAGTTGGAGTCTGAGTCTGAGTTAAAGTCTCATTCTGATGCGGAGTCCCAAGCAAATTGAATCCACTTGAGTTATGATGCTCCCTTTGCTAAAGACATTAACTCCATCCCGAACTAAAGTCATATTCGCAGCACATAAAAATGTTTTTGGGGCCACGCAATGAAGAGAAATGGGGACAAACCATTTGGCAGTCAAAGGCACAACCCTTGCCGGCCTTCATACGCAGCCTCAAGAGACTCCCCCAAACTCAGCCCATCTCCCCTCTTCATCTCCATCTCCATCAACTTCAACTGCAGAACTCACCAATGTCATCATCAGCCGCGGGCAGAGACACATTTCGCCCTCGACAAAAACTCGTGCATACATTGATAACCATATTAGACCAGTAGCATGTGTTTGTTGAGTGTGCTCGCCTAGAAGATACTCTGTAATTAATTACAAATTGTAGAGCAGCTATGTATATCTGAAAATCTATGATTTTGAGATGTTTTTATTAAACTCGATTCAGAGTTAAGATTTTCAACACTAATTATCATACTTTTTGAGCCTTTTTCAAAAACCTCAAACTGTCACAACAAATCTAAAATACAACTTAACTTTTGTCATTGAAGCTTTTTAACAACTTCAAAATATCATAACATTGTCAAATCTTATCTAATCTTGACATAAAATCTCATTCTATACCAAATGATCGGGATATTTTGCAATTTCAATTCAGTTTTTGACTAAAATAGCTCGATGAATCGGTATAATTTGCCGATGATTTTTTCTTGTCTTTAAATTTGCTTTTTAAACTCGATTCACCCTTTGAACTTTGAACACTACTTGATATCAAATCGGAAATTTTGTTTCAATATTTTCATAACATATACTATGTATCTTTTGTAAATCTTATGATGGTTACAGGGTATTTCGAGATCTATCGTCTAGTTCATAGGCTAAACTTTGTCTCCAACTCTCTCTGACTGTGGCCTAGTCTTCCGTCTGCGTTTAATGCACAACATATTCATGTGTCAAAAGACAATTTCGGATTTATGGCCTGCGAAATCCCCAGTCTGACGTCCGGCAACCGACGACGCGTCGTCCAAAGTGACGCAATGTGGGCGGACGAACGGAATGCGTTGCATTAGCAAACGGGAAGAGGGCGGAATAGTGGGGAAGTAAAGGGAGAGAAAAAATATGTTAAGAAAGCATAAAATGATATCCACTAGCCATGAGGCGAGACATACATACATTCAAATCTCGCTCAGCTTTTTGGTTTGCATAAATTAGGACCGGAGAAGGGATAAAGGAACAGGACTCCACATCCACAGAAACGAGGGATACATGGGTCTAGCGTATATGGGGCGCCAAAATTGCCATTTTTTCGTATATTTCATTTCTTTTTTCTTCATGTTTTTTGTTTTTTTTTTTTTGCACATCGAAAGTTTTGGTTTATGCGTCTGCTCTGGTATTTTTAGGGCTGTAATTGAAATTAAATAGATGTCGTGCCATGAATTCAAATTGCTTTGCCAGCCTTCATCTTGGGGAATTTGTCGCAACGGAATGGCAAATGGGACTTAAAGAGTTAAAGAAGCAATCAAAAAAATGTCTGCGAATATTTAAAATATTCTGTGCGAGCCAGAGAAAAATCTATAAAATTGAGGGTCCCGTATCTTTAAATTATGGTACATTGATAATCAACTATGAAATAATTAAATTACTCTCATTTATCTACTTAGGATTTAGATTTCAATTATTTATGTATTAAAAATATAGTATAGTAAAATATAATTTTTATTTGTTAAGTTTATCTTGTTTAGCTAAACATTCTTTTAAGGCTGAAAAAGCTTTGGACTTAAAAAGTTCTAGTTGAGTTGGTAAATAATTTATCTGACTCTAATAATAACTTGGCAAATCCTGCATATTTTTCTGTTTTCATACACATAATCTAAACTATGTACAGTACATTGATTTTGTAAAATATCTTAAGCTTTTCTTGGCCATTTTTGTTGGAAAAAAGATACTAAGCTGCTTTTCCTTGCTGATTGCCTGTTTTACATTTTACTTTATCAGCTTGTTGCCACACACATAACGGCTGTCTGTTATCGCCTTACTCCATTCTACCTTTTACTCAAATTTCTCCGCAGTTTCCACTTTTCTTTTCTCTCTTGTGCAATTTGCAGCGCTTTAAGAATATTTTCACAGCTTCTTTCCTTGGGAAAACTTTTACTTTTTTTTTTGTGGACGTCCAAAAATTTATGTCACTGGCACTGAAGTTGAAGGTGGAAATGGAAACGGAAGGTGGAAGATGAAAGGTGGAAGGTGTCTGACGCTTGTTCAGTTTAATGAAAATCGATTTTCTTCAAAGGTGACAGACAGTGGAAAACCAAGGGGATGGAATTAGTGCGGGGCAGTCGAGTTCGTTTGTAGAGCAATCAGTTCTAATTAGCGAGAGGCGAGAGAGAGGGGGGAGAAAGGGGGTCTAGAGAAATGGGGGTGCGTTGAATAAATTGCTATTATTTGTCTATAATTGAAGTTGCGTTTTGGGGGCACGGCAAAATTTCTGATGCCTGCGGAATTTTAATTGCGAATGTTTAGCGAGCACGGCAAATAGGCCAACTTGCAACTTGACTTGTCTGCCATTTAAGCGACCAGCTTATTCATCGCTTTGCCAGCTTTTCTTGATTTAATGAGCTGCTTTGCGAGCTCACATGTCTGGGGCCCATTAACCCTTTTCGAGTTATCGCTGGTTCTCTATCTACCTCAGTTCATTATGCGACAGTATTCATATCTGCAGAATGTCATACTGCATCTCATTCCCCCCCTCTCTCTCTCTCTCTCCCTCACTCCCAACATCATGGTCCACCAGCAGCCGCTTTCACTAATTACATTTTCAAAGTGCAAACGAAGCGTGCGATGCAAGGCGGACAGAGAGAGAGAGGACGGACAACTAGAAGGTGGCTAGTGCTCTGGGTTCGCTCCACTAATTAGTACAATATGTATATATTTTATGCATGCACATATGTGCATAGGTATATACATATATGTAAGTGGCATAAATTCAAATAAAAGTGTACAAGTATAAAATGTAACTGCGACGTTGACTGCGATAAAAATCTAAAATAAACCGCGCGCACACTGCGGCCAACGGCTGAGGCATGCAACATATGTGTGCAGCAACAACAACAACAACAACAACAACATCAACATTAATTAAGCATAAACATTTAACCTGCCCCTCGAGACACGCCTCCGCACGTCGCGTGTCCGCTAAAGGGTCCGTTTTCTGTTTACTTTTTTCCCTCTTCGACGCGTTTTATAATTTGATTGATTTATTGTTGCCTCTTGCTACAAAACTGCATTGTGGCAAGTGCAATCGGATCAGGTAAAAAGCAGACAAAGCGCCAGCTGTAGCCTGAATATTCCCCCCCCCCGCAGAGGGGTCCATAATTTGTAGGGCTAATTTAATTAAGAGGCATTTGGGAGAGTGAACTTGCTTACCACCAAACTGTCATAACTATCAGATCAGGTAAATAGGTAGACAGGTGCTGTTGGGGTTGATGTTTGAAGGAAATCCACTGTTACCTATAAAACAGAGGCTTTCATTAACATAACAGACTGCTTCATTGCATGACATCTTATTTAACAATATATATAAAAGGTCAGAAACAACACTGTTGATAACAAATTTTTCAAATATAACAAACCAATATTTTCACATTTTGAACAACATCAACAACAACAACCGTATTAGAGTCTACCTAAGTTAAGAGCAGCCGCTGCTCCCGGAGCCACTGCGTGCCCAACACTGATTTACAGCACTTTAACAAGACAAATAATTGTTATTAAGAGCACTCTGGAGAAATATTATAGGTTTACGAAAATAGATATATTATGGATTTATTAATATGTTTTTCCTCTCTAGAATATGATGAAGAATATAATTCTTGAGATTTAATCTTGTCAGCGACAACCTGTTAACATTTCAGACAAATGTTTTTGCGAGCGGCAGACTAACAGCTGTTTAACATAACACAAAAGAAATAAATTTCCTTCAAGAGAAAGTAAAGTTTGCAATATCTTAACTACTCTTTAAGTTGTAACTACTTGAGGTCGATATCTTGAAACATCTTGTGTTTCTGTGCAAAGTTATTTGTCGCATTTGATTGATTTTGGGTGAATGCAATAAGAAATTGTCTGACATTAGAAGCTGTTTTTGGGGGTTCAGCTATTTAACTCCTTCAATATGTCAACAAAAGTGTCTAAGTGGACAGATATAGCAGGGCAAAAAGAGAGAGACAGAGAGAGAGAGAGAGAAAGCTTGGGCAATGCTCGAAGAAGAAAATCAATTTGACAAAGTAAAGAAAAGTGTTATCCCCGTTGATTGATTATGCAGCCGTGTCGAGTGACTGGCCAAAAAGTTTTCCCGTTTTCGATTGGGTCACCAAGCGAATCATTAATTTCCCAACCAGCGAAGGGGGAGGTGAAGGGCGACGTTGCCAGACATTTCGAACATGCATCTAAAATGTTTTCCTTTCCGTTTTTTCTTCCTTTCCAGGAGTCTCCGCCGAGTTGTACTATGTGCGGGAGGGAGCCATCAATGATTACGCCCTGAATTTTGCGGTCCCGGTGCCGGCGAACATCAGCGATGTCACATTCACCTGGCAGTCGCTGGTGGATCATCCGCTGCCCTACAGCATCAACGTGGCCACCTCGGATGTGGGCGTACTGCCACGCCCAATGCTGAACATTTCCCGCATCGGGGATGTGCCCATGGAGCCGCAGACGTGGGGAGTGAGTCTCAAGTGCTCGGGCACCAGGGCTGCCGAGGTGACCGTGACCATTAGCGTGGAAGTGATCCTGGATCGGGCGACGCACAACAACACGAATCTGATCTTTAAGCGCAAGAAGATCTGCCTGAAGGACGACCCGAACGATGCACGCGAGGAGTACGACGACGAGGAGCCACTGCATCCGGATCTGCGTGCGCACGACGACGTCCACTACACGGAGCACAACGAGGACACGGCCGAGCAGGTCATCTCCGACGGACGTGCGCCCTCGAACGGGGGAATGGGAATGGAGCACGGCAAGGGCACGGAGCGACATCGGGTGGTGGTCACGGAACCGACGGTAACGGTGGGTCGCGGTGTCGGTAATGTCGGTGGTGCTGGCATGGGCATTGGATCCAACAACGACTTCGATCCCCTGCTACGGGAAACTCTGGTGCCACCCACAAGTGGACTCATCACCTTGATAGTGGGCGGCATTCTGGCCCTCGTGCTGGTCTCCACGCTTATTCTGATTGCCTACTGCGCGAAGGGTCCCTCGAAGCGGCATCCCTCGAACGGTGTCCACCTGATCAAGACCTCCAGCTTCCAGCGCCTGCCCACGATCTCGTCCACGGCCCACAACTCGATCTACGTCTGCCCCTCGACCATCACACCCACATACGCGACTCTGACGCGGCCCTTTCGCGAATATGAGCATGAGCCTGAGGAGTTCAACCGCCGTCTCCAGGAGCTGACAGTCCAGAAGTGCCGGGTGCGCCTCTCCTGCCTCGTCCAGGAGGGCAACTTCGGGCGCATCTATCGCGGCACATATAACGACTGCCAGGAGGTTCTGGTCAAGACTGTGGCACAGCATGCAAGCCAGCTTCAAGTAAACCTCCTGCTCCAGGAGTCCATGATGCTCTACGAGGCCACCCACCCCAATGTCCTGGCCGTGCTCGGCATCTCCATCGAGGACTTTGCCACGCCCTTCGTCCTCTATGCCGCCACTGGCAGTGTCCGCAATCTGAAGACCTTCCTGCAGGATCCCTCCTATGCCAGGAGTGTGACCACCATTCAGACAGTCCTCATGGCCTCCCAGCTGGCCATGGCCATGGAGCACCTGCACAACCACGGAGTCATTCACAAGGACATTGCGGCCAGGAACTGTGTGTAAGTAGAACTCTACGCTTCTTAGCTTCCAATTCATTTGAAACTCTTTATGAAAAGAAAAGTTTTTGATATTACTCTTCTTTTATAGCGATAAAGATACAATGTCTAAATATTAAATTTGTTTTTTACTTTAATATTAATAAAATCATTTTATTTTATAGTTTAATTAATTAATAAATGCAAGATCTTTGGGAAAACGGATTTATTTTCCAAATGTTCCTGACTTCCAATTGATAAATATTCTCATATTATAACTTAACTTTTTTCAAGTTTTCATAGCGATTTAAACTCTTTAAGAAAATGAATTTTTCTCTTTTCCTTCGATTTAAAACCCTTTCGTACAATATTTTGCTCTCTATCTAATCGAAATCTTCTCTGGCTATGCTTCCAATCCAGTTAAAGCTGCTTGTTCTTAATGTCTGTATCGATAGAACATAATCCCCTTTTTCTCCCGCATTTTCTCGGCGTGTAATGCCTTTGCTCTCTGTCTAATCGATCACTTGTCCTGCTCTGCTTCTTCCTCTAGGATCGACGATCAGCTGCGCGTGAAGTTGACGGACAGCGCCCTCAGTCGCGATCTCTTCTCGGGCGACTACAATTGCCTCGGGGATGGCGAGTACCGACCCATCAAGTGGTTGTCGCTCGAGGCGCTGCAGAAGTCGCACTACAACGAGGGCAGCGACGTCTGGTCCTTCGGAGTGCTGATGTGGGAGATGTGCACGCTGGGCAAGCTGCCCTACGCCGAGATCGATCCCTATGAGATGGAGCACTATCTGAAGGACGGCTACAGACTGGCACAGCCCTTCAACTGCCCCGATGAACTGTAAGTATCAACTGATGGACTGGAGATCAGTATAATTTCGATCGACAACTGATTGGGACAATGGACACTTTGCTTTGATCAATTGCAGTTTCACAATTATGGCCTATTGCTGGGCCTCGATGCCCGCCGAGCGACCCTCGTTCAGTCAGCTGCAGATCTGCCTGTCGGAGTTCCACACACAGATCACCAGATATGTTTAACCTGCGGTAATGAAGCACACCAAGACCTGTAAATACAACAAGAGGCGACGCCGCAAGATTTCACAGCAAACGACAACGGCGGCAACTCTGTTTCCAAAGACATATTTAAATTATAGCGCCCAATTGGGCGGTTCTGTGGGCCGTCATGGTTAGAGGTACTGCCCACAATAAATAGTTACTTACTCTGTATTTATATAATGTGGGTACTCGATAGGAGACTACTTTTAGTATACACAAAAGTCGGTCAAGTTGGATTACCCCCTCTATAATTAGCATCTAGTTATGTATATTTAGGATAGTACGTTCGATGGAAGGTAAGGAAAAACAGATGTGACATTTCAATGCAAGCAAAGTAGTAGTTAAAGCCCCACATAAATGTTAAAAGACACACGAGAGAAGACGAACCCAGTAAAAGATAAAGCTAAAGCATTTACATAACATTATATAGATACAGATACAGATATAGATATAGATACAGATACGGATACGAGTTCAGATACAGAGATACAGATATTTGTCGTAGTTTGAAGAAATCGGTTACACTTTCGTCATAGTCTATGGAACAGCATAATATATATAATCGTACGATTATATATCGAATATAATATATATATCTATGTAAATGTATTTATATGTGTATGTACATGTCTAAGAGAGCGTAGCGCTAGTAAACTCGAATCTATTGAACTAATGTTTAGTGACTTAATGTCGAAATCCAAACGGTGCACTGTCTAAACTTGAATACAGCCCGATATTGAATCGGGTGTGGAAACAGTACTCCCCAGTATTTTGTGTTATACTTACTTACTTATTCAACCGTCTCAAGAAAGTTTTTGTAATATACTTAAGTAGTTCGCATTAGTTCTAAGTTCCCTTTATGATTTCTATTTTTAAGCAATACAAAAAATAAGCAAACGAAACAAACAACAAGTTAAAATATAAAGAGAAAAACGATTTCAATAAACGTCCGTGCATAACATTCAAAAACCAAAGAAGTGCATTTGTGATTGGCTTGGGAATGGCATGGATTGCAGGGAGGGAGCAACGGGAAGGAGAAGGGGAAGGGGAAGAGAAAACATTCTTATGTAAGTATATCGCTAACAATTGAACCAGCCACGCCCATCACTTACCCTAAAACAACTTGCACTAAGAGCAATGTGTTGTTTGGGTTTCTCTACGGTTGGGACGACACTCCTCGCAGCTCGTAGGTTATGACAAGGGAGGCATGGAGGGAAGTAGGGGTAGTGGAGGGGGTTGGAGTTTGGGGTTAACCATGTGCCACAGCCCACAGCCCACACTCAGACACATCGCAGCCCCGAGCCAATCTCTTTGGCAAGCCAAGCGTGCTGGCAACACAAAAGGCATGTAATGCCAACTGCCTATTTGAGGAGCAATCCTGAAGCCTCCACGTCATTCCTCTCTCTCTCTCTCTCTCTCCCTCTCTCTCTCCCTCTCTGTATCCTGTCCCACACCTGTACGTGGAGAGCCTGTCGAGCGCGTAGAGCTTATGAGGTGGACGCCATGCCATGAAAAACCATACCATACCATACCATGGCATGCCCTTTGATGGCTGAGCTGACACTACTTAGTTTTTGGCACGTCATGGCCGGGCACGATGTTGATGCTGCCGTGCCTTGCCACGACTTGCCGGTGTCCCTTTTTAATATGCCTGTCACAGCGTCAGCGTCAGACCAAAGACTAGTTTCGTGTTCATCTTCTTTTTAACACCCTACAGTCAAACATAGATTTATGACGGGTATATTGAAGAGCTGGCAAATTTATGCAACTAAATAAATTTGTTTAGGTTAATATAATTATGAATATTTAAATTCTAATTTTATTGGAATATACTTCATTTACTTCCTAATATTCCAATAAAGGGTAAAGCCATGAATTGTCGTTAAAATCAACAATAACTTTTTCTGTTCCAAAGTCTACGTGTCAGTAAAGAAAACTTGTTGAGAAATATCGTGTATGCAAAGCAATTAAATGGCTGGAAATTTTTTGAACTTTAAACCAAAATTTTATTATATATGAAAAATTCTAATTTTATTAAATTTGTATTTAATATTCACTCATTTCACAGCCTACATAATCATGATTTGTTATCAACTTTTATAAATTCTTTTCTTCCTACGTTTCATAATAATCCAATGATTAACAGAAAAGTTTTTAAAGAATCTCTGGACAGTAAATCAAAATTTTTGGGGCATTTCATCTAAATGATGAACAGCAAAGTAAATAAGCAGCATTGCCTTGAAAGTATTTCTAGAAATTTTTTAACAAATAACATTTAATACTATATATACAGGGCATTTCCAAGTAGTCTAACCCCGTCTTAACTTTTTCTTGATGCTTTTTTGGGTTGTACGCAGCGTCTTTAAAAAACGTTCAAAGAGCGCAGCTCATGTGGCACGTGCCACAGCCGAAATGCGTAGCATTTAACTAAAGCCACTGCCCAAATCGAAAGTTAATGTGGAAAAGCAGTTTCTTTATCCACAACAGATAACTGCAAATTTAATGCGACAATTTTATCATGAAATGGAAGAAGCAAATCAAATTTATTTAGTTGAATCATGCTGGAAATTTAATAAAAATTATAGCAGAGATTGCCTAGTTTTATATTATTGAGAAATAGCAGAATAGTAAGTAAAACCACTTTTTTATGTTATTATTAATAAAATTACTTTTTGTTGATCAAATTATATATTTAAGAAATTTACAATCGCTGTTACTTTAATATATATTTGATAGAAAAGAGCTGTTATTGAGCCACATCGAATGGCCCATCAGATAGGTCAATAGACCGACTTAGTCCTTTGGCCTTTCGAGGACTCTGCGATGGCCATAAGTCAATTGAAAAGCCGAAAGACAAACTTGAAACTGTTTCGATTCAATCAAATTAAAGCGATCCAGCAAATTGACAAAAGATATTAAGTTATTAAAAACATGGCGAGTCGAAAGGGAATTTTTTTGTGGTGATGGCCAAAAGCGGGGGTGAAATTGCCATAAAAGTCACACAACTAAAACAGAAAACGTGAATTGCGAATGGGAATGGGACGAAACTCATTGAAACTTGAGCCCCACAGTCCACATACAGCGAGCGAATGGAAAATGGAAGTAAAAAAGTGGGAAATTGAAAAACAAAAGGCAACTGGGCAACTTTTGTTGTTGGTCAACACTCTAAGCCAAAAATCAACAAATATAAAAAATTTCCGAGCACGTGAGGCGGCATTTCAATTTTTCAGTAGCTGTGTTTGCGCGCAAAAAAACTTTGACATTCTCACTTCCCCTCCCCTGTCACACCACGCCCCCACCACGCTTCCACCACACTCCAACAACAACAAAAACAACAAGTCAAACAACAACAAACAAAATGACGACAGGTAGTCATCAGAGTTGTGGAGCCAGAGTTGCTCCCTACGGAACCATTGCCAGCCCTGCGGCTGGGCCAGGTGATGTTTGAACTTTCGACGGATGAGCTCGACCAGTGTTGGGTAGGGCCCGAGTATTGGCAACAACTTTTTGCCAACAAACTGGGGCAAGCATTGCCTCAAAATTGATTACTTTGCGCGACGCAGTTTTCAGTTTGTCGAGCACCTTTTTTTTATTATTATTCCGCTTTTTTTAGCTGGTTTTTTGGTTTATGGTTGGCATTTTCAAGCTGTTGATTATGGCCAGAAGGCATTAGCTGCAACATAAATATTTACCTTTGAAATTATTAAGTAAAGTTTTCAAATATCGGTGTGGTTAACTCGCTTTCGGGCAATGAATGTTCTAAATTTGGAGAAAAGTTTTAATGCCTTTCTGATTGCAAAACTAATTAAAAAGTTGATTAAACTCATTTGGTATTGCTTTAAAGATTTCCTTTCAACCCCAAAAATAGAAACTTTGGGTTGTCAAGGTGCAGCTGATACTCTTCTTTATCGGGTTCCATCAATTGCTAATCACATTTTGCCATTGGCAACATTTCAAACTGCTTTCAACTTTAAGAATGCAGATAATCGATGTCTAAGTATTTGACTTTAGTCTACTTATCCGATTCTCTTAAGACATTCGCCTTGAAACTTTCCTCCCCCACCCTACTCTCTCTCTCTTTCTCACACACTCTCTTTGTCTCCTTCATTCTTTTCCACCCGCTGAGAAATGCCAAATGCAAAAATTGTTTTTCAATTTCTTTTCTATTTTGCAATACACAAGTCGCAAAAGCAGCAGCAACATTAGCATACAACTTTTCTTATTATTTTTTATGTGAAAAATTTTGGCAAAATAAAAGAAACGAGCCAAGGGTTGAAGGCGTCCAGCCGGGCGTGTGGGCGTGGCCGGTGGCAGGCAACTAACTGCAAAGCTAAGGAAGCGGAAACGGAAAGCATACAACGCAGACAAACGCCAACAAATTCGATGGCTAAGAGAAATCGCAGAACAGTTATTGCCCTGCATATACCCTGTAAACTGGGAATATATACTGAGGGTATTTTATCAAGACTTAATTCGCAAGATATTTACACTCTCGAAGTTGACTTAGGAATCATTGAGAAGTCTATGATTTCTGGCTATTATTTTATCACGAAATATGGCTAACAAATATTAAGAATTTTTAATTCAATTAGAAAATCTTGCTCTTTGATTTTTATTTATTTATAAATAATTACTATTCTTGTATTCAGAATATTTTTGTGATGATTTTATATCAACACAAAAGTTATTCAAGCCACAATATATATATACATATATATATATAGTATGTCGAAGTCGATCAGACTCGCCAGCTTCTAGTTATCACTGTTAGCCAAGCACTTGCAACTCGTAAGCCGAGACATAGACGAAGTGGGAATTGAAGTCAAATTCGCGGCCAAGTCGCACTCCAGACAAAAAGTGAAAACAGTCGCGTCGCGGCGAAATCCATAATAATGACATGGAAGGAAATCATTTTCATTTGCAAGCCATCGCTTCATTGCTTCCCCACACCCGCTCAGACACTTCTTCTTGGCCCCCATCTCAGCCTCAGTTTCAGCCCGGTTCCATCATTGGCTGTCGGTTAAAGTTAGCTGCAACTCCGTGGCGGGTGCTTCATTTGTCGCAAAGTTTTATTGAATTACTCGGGCGTGCCTCGGATCTGCCGTGAGTATCGTTTGATGTGACGCATAGACAGAGAGAATTAGAAGGAGTAGAGAGGGAGAGGGATAAAGGGAGGGCAAAGGATATACTCCTTGCCGATACGATAATGGTAGCTTGGTTTGCCTCTTGATTATCACGCCTCTGAAAATTCATTAAAACTTTTTCGTACTTTTTCGGGTTTTCTTTTTCTGTATTTTTTTTTGGCACTGCCAATCGATTGTTTAGCCAGAATGTGGCACTGTTGAACAGTGGCACCTGCAACCATTTTTCATTTGCCACACAACCGTTTTGCCGTTTTGTCGTGTTTGCCGTTTTGCGCCTTTGACTCGCCTTTGACTTTCTGCCAGCTGTCATTATTCATCCAAAATGTTTGTCGCTTAGCTAGCAAGCCCCCCTCCCCACCCCTTCCCTTGCTCGGCCCTTAAACTTTCCAAATTTCCCACATATGTCGCCAACTGCGGACAGCGGACTGCGGACTGGACCAAGGCCCCCATGTGTGATTAATTGTTGCAAGTGCTGTTACCAAGGCTAACCATGTTCAGAAGCAAGGCCCAAAGGGGAATTGGCTCGCTGAGTTATTGGCTGTTGACACAAAACTGCGTTGTTTGTGCTGCAGTGTTGCTCGCAAGCCACGGAAACAGTTCATTGCAGAGAGACAACTGGTTACTGGTTAGAAAATAGAGTAAGGTAGTTCAGAATATATTTATAATTTGCGACACCTACATGACCAGTGACTATATATTTTACAATCTTATTGTTTGGTATTAAAAGACAGATAAATTAATTTTTATTTTATTTATTTTATTTTTTATTTACATTATTTATTTAGAAGCATACATTGCTGTCTCGAATTGGATGAATTTACATATTAAAAAAATTAATATAATACAAATAAAAGAAAGCCTAAGCAAATATTACAAATTAGTACTTATAATTGTATTAAATGATTGACCAAATTGATTATTTTATTAAATTGATTTTTTGAAAAGAAAGTTTGATGCAATAGTTTTTTAAATATTCCTTAGTTGTGTGTATTTTCTTGTTAAACTTTTCAACTCTCAGTTAAACTTTAAAATATTTTTTTTTTTTATTAGAAAAGAACTTCTTTTAAAACTTAATAAAGGTTTATCAAGAATCGAAACGCAACTTTTTATTTCATCATAGTAATCCTAATTTGTACATTTTAAAATTCATATAAATCCCTACTTTATTATGTAAAGTATTATGCTTTTATGACAATTCAGCGTAAAATAAATAATGTTTTTAGGGTACTTCCAATTCTATTTTATCACTTTTGCTCTCCTTTTGAATTTAGGAAATTTGCGACTGCATCGAAGCATCTTTTATGCTAGGAAAACGCCTAGACGTGCCACATCGATTTGTCGAATAAGCAACTTAATCATTTGCCATTGTCAATGACTCGACTTCTGGCCATAGGCCTCGACTGGAGTCCTCCCACTTTTGTTGAGTCGCAGGAGGAATGTTGCCAAAGCATTCATAGTATTGAAATTATGCAGACTGGTAAAAGGGGGCGGCCCATTGAAGCGACAAATGTGGCCAAGCCACTTGCTGCCAAAATCAGCACACACACAGATACACACAGATACTCACACACATGGGTTGTGGCAGCATTGAAGTTGACTTGGCTTTGCGCCGGCTTCAACTGCAGTTGCACAATTTGTCGGCTTACATTTTTGGCTATCCGCTTGCCGTTGCCGTATCGCCAAGTTGCCATATTGCCGTATTGCCACTTGCCACTTGCTTTTGTGCAACAAATCATTGGCATAATTTAAAGCTTCGCTCCTCCACTGAGTGCTCAGCTCTCAGTTCTCGGCTCTCAGTTCTCAGTGCACTCGTTGTTCGTTGCGAGCTTCACGTTGTCTCTTGTATTATTTTTGCTGCTGCACAATTTGTGGCGTGGGCATTGTGGGGTTAAGTGTGCACAGCATGCATGCCACACTGTCAGACAGTGAGACAGACTGCCAGACAGATAGCCAGACAACCATACAGTATGGCAACCAGATATTCAGCTCGTCTGGTAGCTCGACTATCTGCTCTCTATGTACGTATGATTATTGAATGTGGTCGAAGATTAATGATGCCTCTGTATCTGTTTCTGTATCTGCTTCTGCCTCCGTTTCGCTGTGTCGACTCCTCCATCTGGTTCCAGTTGTGCCATTTGCCATTTTCTAATATTGTCTGCCCGACTGCAAATTGTTATCCTTAGCCCGTCTTTTCAAGATGCTAACCTAAAGCTGATTACTTCTCAAGTAGAACTTGCGCTGTTAAATCTTAATGTTCAACAGCTTTTAGGCTGGCAGCAAATTCAACACGGCATTTGAAGAAAGCGCATTATGATTAGAGGAATAGTATTAAAACTGTACATACAGGGTGACCAGAAAAAACGGAGACAAACTTTAATATGTCCGTAAGCAAAAGTATGTTACCGGATTTAATTAAATGTTATTTTATCGTATTCTTCATTCTTTTTTGTACTTGTCACAACATTTTTTATCCATTGCTGTTAAATTTTCCTGTGGTTTCAGAATGTCAAGTAAACGTTGTGCAATTTTAGAGCTGTTTCATCAAGAAAAACGTCAAATGTGAATTTGTTCGTTAGCTCGAGGTGCCTAGGTAGACTGTGTCCAAGGCCACCCGCCACTTTAATGAGATTGACCATGAAGGCTATCGTCCGGGAAGAGGAAAAAAAGCACCGTCAATACTTCTGCCAATCGTCAAATCATTCGAAAGCGGGTGATGCGAAATCCGAGGGTCTCCATGAGGAAAATTGCCCGTGAGACCGGAATGAAACGTGATTCTGTTTGGTAAATGGCGAAGAAGCACCTTGGACTTAAGCCGTACAAGCTCAAAAAATTTCAGATCTTCACGGATGAAAACAAGCGCGTGCGACTGCAAAGATGCCACCAACTCAAGCGTCGGGCCGCAGGTCAGCGATAGGAGCGCGTCCTTCTCACGGATGAGAAGCTGGTAACCGTCGAGCAGGCTCACAACCACTAAACTGCAGGATCTGGTCCGCCGAACCTTCGGGTACGTCGGCCATTGTCAAACATCGCCAAAATCCGAAGTCCGTTATGGTCTGGGGCGGCATTTGCGCCAGCGGCAAGAAACCCCTGGTTTTCGTGGATCAAGGGGTTAAAAGAAACCAAGAAGTGTACCGCCACGACATTCTCGACGCCGTGGTAATTCCTTGGGCCCAACTGCACTTCGGCGATGCGGACTGGACTTTTCAACAGGACTCTGGCCAGCTCACAAGGCGAAAATGACGCAAGACTGGTGCAAAACCCATTTTCCGGACTTCATCTCGTCTGCTGAATGGCCACCCTACTCGCCGGATCTCAACCCGATGGACTACAGCGTGTGGTCGATATTGGAGGCCAGGACCTGTGCTAAGCCTCACAAAAGTGTGGAGGCGCTGATGCAATCGCTGCTCTTGGAATGGAACCGACTGTCTCCCGAGGACCTGCGGCCCATGGCCTACAATTTTAAATCACGTTTGGACCTGTGCATGGCAGCTGGAGGAGACCATTTCGAAACCGGCTGAGAATCTTACTACTAGTGATCCACTTTATCGTTACTAATTGTTGCTTTGCTAAATTTCTCTCGTTTAGTAAAATTATAGTTAAAAATGTTTGTCTCCGTTATTTCTGGTCACCCTGTATTTAGATCAAAAATGTTAAATAATGATTAGTAATCATAATCATTAGTAATTAGATTATTCTTGTTTAAAAGTCGAACTAATAATAAAATTACAATTATTTTCGGTTTTGTCCAATTATTTAATGATTACGATTACAAAAAATCAAAAATAATCTAAAATTATTACAATTATTGAAAAATAATCAAAAAATTAGAAATAATCAAAAATAATCTTTTGAGTATTCGGATTGTTTTTGATTTTTTTATTATTTCTGATTATTTTTCAATTCAATCAATTTATTTTAAATTTTCACCAGCAAAGTATCCAAAATAATCAGAAAAAATCAAAACTAATCCGAAATTATCAGAAAGATTATATTTGAATATTTTTGGTTTTTTCTGATTATTTTTGAATAATTGTATTAATTTTATATTATTTCTGATTTTTTGTAATCGTAATCATTAAAGAATCACAAACTTTTCAGCAGTGATATAATTCACTACGATTATTTCCAAAAATAATCTAATTGATTAGTAATTCTAATCGAAATATAACAGGTATGCTTTAGATATTATTAAATTATATCTTTGCAGCAATACATAGAAAACTTACCTTAAAAACAGACAGATAAATTATTTCTCAACTTATGTTATGGTCGTTAAGGAACCACAATAATGTAAATGGAACTTATGTTGAATGTGCTACACTTATTAGTTGCAATTGAAAATCTCATATGAAATAAAATTTCTGTCTTTAGAAATATTTACTCTCCAGTTAGTTCTACTTACTTCAGAACAGGTGCTGTCCATTTAAAAGACTCCAACTTGCTGCCAACTTGTTTATTATTTTGGCACTTGCGCCGCCTCGAGTATAGAAAACTGGAATCGGTGCCAACACCAGAGACAGAACCAAACAGAACCAGAACCAGAGACAGAACCTGACCCAAGACAACAATAATAAGCGCAACAGTCGCATATGAATTCATATAATAGTAATAATAATAATATTAATAATATTAGCACTCGTGCAGTGTGCAATTTAATTAAATTTTTGGCCAAGGCCAGTCGAGGAGCCTAAGTACGTGCCCAGAGGAACTATGAGTACTCATATGAGTACCTGGACTTTGTCAGTCGAGGCGAGTCTCTTTCTCTACTTTGCTGGTGACATATGCGACGCATAAATTAAACACTCCATTCGGGCGAGTCGAGTCCACATGTCCTCACGTATTCACGTCCTCACGCTCAGGAGGACCGTCAGGAGAAGCGTCAGAAGGAGCGTCAGGTGCCAGAGGCTGCCTTTTCGCCATAAACGTGGAACGTGTAGGCAAATGCTCATTAGTTTTTCCGCAACGATGCATGAGTTGAAGCGAAGCGACCGCTGCTTGAGACCAACGTCTGGCGCTGTATATTTCATATACCCTGTAATTACAAAATATCCAAAAGAGGGGGAGGATTGCACTTAAGTGCAGTACAAAAACCAAAGATATTTATATATTGTAACTTTAAAATATTGTAGAGAAGAAGAGAATTAAATTTAAGTACAGTACAAAAATTAGAGATACTTAGAACTAGAGATAAATATTCAAAAAAAAAAAAAAAATCATATATTGCTAAAAACCATAAATTTGTTAAAAATGTACTATAAAACCATGATTATCAGCAATCGTAATTATAGGCAAATCATCTTCTTATTCGGAGTATTTCATAATAATCGAGTATTAAATTGACAATATATTCTGAATAATACACGAAGACATAAATATAAAAAAAAAAAATAATAAAGTAACCAAATTAATTATTCTATTATATTTGAATTGTTTTTATGAACACTCTTTGAACTGTGTACTTTTCTACGATCACTTTATTTAATTCTACACTCCAACTATTGGGTATCTTGCAGTCGAGAACGCTCTAAAAATGCATTTATACTCAATTTATATTGATTTTAATTCATTTTTCTTCTGCAGTTCGAGCAGCTCCCCAACTGCGTCAACATTATTCATTTCATGTTGCCCCTTCAGCCGGATTACATGTGTGTACTGGTTAATCAATCGGAGCAGGGAACTGTAGATTTTCAAAAGGTGTTGTCCGACTTCATCTTCGACCGAAGACCTTCTGTGTCTAGTCAGGCCAAGTGGCATAAAGTTGAAAGTCTTTGGGTACTTATTGAAAAAATATTTACCGAGGCTTCTTTGGACTGCGACAACTGGATTTTGATTGCAACCTATAAGGCTAAGAGGCAGAGGGGAAAAGTGATGATAAAAATTGAAGCTTCTGTTGGAAAAGTCATGCACGAAGTGCAGATGGCTTTGGTCTTTTTGTGTGCCCTGCTCATTGCTCATTGGACTGTGGACCTTCTTGGTCCTTGGACTAGAGCTGGGAGCATGTTAGAAGTTTATCAATAAAATGCTGTGGCATACAAAAGTACACGAGTTATTTCTTTTGCATGAATGCTTTGAGGCCAGGCAACAGGATATGCTTGACTTATAGCCACGGAAACTTTTTGTGCGATATTGGAAGGCAATATTTATGTATGTGGTTCCCAGTCGGTTCAAACGACATTTGTCCGTGATAAAAGTAAGGTTTCCAGATACGAAAACGAAAATAAATCCACATTTACGAGTCTGAATGCAACGAAACTAGTTCAAGTAATAAATCACACTCAATTATGGATACTATCGATAGTTCAGCTGTCAGCGAACATTTTCTGAACATGAAATTGAAATTCTATCCATTCCATGAGATTTTATCCGGCCGGAAAGCGACACTCGAAAACCTTTGTAGCTGTAATGAGCGAAGCATGAAGAAAGATCCATTGTCAGACAATTTTTGAAATTATCTTGTAGGTGTGTTGCATCCATTGATAACTCAATTAACATCTTACTTCCACGAAATTATTATAGATTTTGCGCTCGAACGGAGCAGAGCGTATCTTGTATCTCGAAACGAGTATCTGAGCAAGCGACACTGCGATGAAGAATTACTTGTGCTCGAATTTCAGACATCGTGTAATTCAAAACCCTCTGACACGACACGAAGACTGAGATTGCAGTCTGCCTGTGTGAACAATTGATTGAAATGAGAAGAAAAAAAGGATTCGGTTCAGTTTGGGATCAGAGTTTGTTGCCGTTGTCGTTGTTGTTGTTGTTCTTGTTTATGCATCGATTCAATTGAGTTTTTAAATGAATTCCCATTGAAGCGTTAATCCATTTATAACCATATGAACCCTGAGGGTCTCTAACGGTTGCACGCACATCTCATCTAATCCGATTTAGGGACCAGTTAGAGAACTCGCACCTCCCTTTCCAATAGCTGAAGCCAATTGCTAGTGTCGCCTCAATATTTAGTGACAATGACCTGGTTATACTTTTTTTCATCTCTCAGTTTTCCTTTTGGGGCCAAGCCAAATTGTGCATAAATTAAAAAAAATATGCTTCATAATCTAAACTATAAGCCCATAAAACGGGTGACCAGCCACCTTTTCACTTTTATCCTTCGTCCTTCCGCTGTTGTGTGTGTTTTCTCAGAGGCAGAACTGATGACAATGTGGCTTGTCAACGCCTCCTTTGGCATCGGCTTCAGTTTCAGTTGCTCCTGCTGCTCCTGCTGTTCCTGCTTCTCCTGCTTCTCCTGCTTCTCCTGCTTCTCCTGCTCTTGTCGGGCTTCTCGCAACAAAAGATAAAAATTTCATTAAAACCATTATAAACTTCGTCGATGCAAAGAGAAACAGGGTAAACAGGCTGATGATACCTAAGTCAGCTTGCCATAAATAATACGTTGACAATATTCGCCTATTGAGGGCGGTACTTTCAGTCTCTGTAAGTAGAAAATTGTATAATCGATATGCAAACTGAATTAATGGATTACTTTTGAGATTAAAAGCTACTTTGATTAGTCATATTGAAGACTGATGCTGCAGTTATAGTAATCAACAATTATTTTGCACTTGTTATTTGATTAACATTTAATGAAATAAAAATCACAAAATATTTTCCACTTATTTTAACTGATAATTTAAAAAAACATATATTGTATTTTCATATCATCAATAGATATTTGATTCTGTTTTTAAATAGTATTTCATATTTTACCTTCAACTTATTCTGTAGACTCAAGTAAATTGTATTATACAATAATTTAAAATAGAATTGGTAGAATGTATATAAAATTCTTATGAATATGCCAAGTATTTTATTTAATTAATTTTAATTTAATTTCATTTAATATAGTTTCATTTAATTTAATTTAATTTAATTTAATTCATAATACCCAATTTAAAGCTTTAAATTGAAAATGTAAAGATAACTCATCTTTTATTGAATTTTTCAGTTTGCTACTTAATTTCAGGCAACTGCAAATGTCGCAATCAATTTGCAAGTATTCAATTCCATTCGATTGCAATTCGATATGTATATTGTTAATTTTGGGTATTCGTTTCGCTATTCGAATTTGGGATAAACTTGGCCAAATGTAGCGCAGCGACAAATCTGATATATTTTACAATCTGTATCTTTTCCACACATGCCCAAAACAATACACAATACACGTATATACATATGCAGTGTATCTTTTGCTTTGCTCAAATTACCGCTATACACACACAGATACACACTCGCACACACACAAACGTTTTACGTTTTTGGCGCCCCCGGGTGGACTTGATTTGGACTTTGGCGTGGATTTGGATTTCGATTTGGACTTGTTTCTCTGGATTAGTCGTTTTAATTTGCTATCGTTGCGACTGGACTGGATTGGGATTTGATTTGGATCTGGAACTTGGATTTTTGATTTGGTATACAATGAACAGCTG
>JBAMBJ010003001.1:0-26153 GCA_037043495.1 Drosophila recens | reverse complement strand
ATTTTAGTTACTGAAGTAAAAACATTTTTTGTGCTTTTGTTTTTTACAAACTTGTAAATGTGATTCTTGTATTTTTTTGTTCAGAATCAAGCATGTATAAAATTTGGTTTTTGAAACAGATTTTTTTAAAATTAATAATTAAAAAAAATGAATTACCAAGAGAGGACCATAAGAAGAAGATAAAGCACACATAAAGCTTTAAATGTCTAAGCTCTTTGCGCACTGAGAAGTTTAAAACATTTGTCCTGACAAGTAAGCTTTAAAGTTCCTTTTTTGAGTCCAGCTTTAAAAGCTTTACTTTGATAAGTTTCCATACTGTACATATAGTTGGCGATGACAATAGCTTCCTACGAAGCTATTGTCATCGCCAACTATATGTACATAGTGGAAACTAATCAAAGTAAAGCTTTTAAAGCTGGACTCAAAAAAGGAACTTTAAAGCTTACTTGTCAGGACAAATGTTTTAAACTTCTCAGTGCGCAAAGAGCTTAGACATTTAAAGCTTTATGTGTGCTTTATCTTCTTCTTATGGTCCTCTCTTGGTAATTCATTTTTTTTAATTATTAATTTTAAAAAAATCTGTTTCAAAAACCAAATTTTATACATGCTTGATTCTGAACAAAAAAATACAAGAATCACATTTACAAGTTTGTAAAAAACAAAAGCACAAAAAATGTTTTTACTTCAGTAACTAAAATACTAAATAAAAATGCAATTTTCCCCATTTTAAAGTTGTCTGCTTTGGTTAGTATAAATAACTTGCAATAAATGACAACTGCTTAAGTTTCTCCATATGTTTACATATGTAAATCGTGAAAGGTAAACAATGTTTTTAAGCGTGTCAACTGACTACAGGTTATCAGGCTATAACATGACAAACAGAGCGACAGTCAGACACAAGTCAATATGTATAAAGAGGATTATACTATATATCTGTAAATATCTGTCGCTTCTAATTAGTTTTTTAAATCTACAGTGGAAATTGTTATTGAACTGTTGCTGTTGCCGTGTTGCTATTTATAGCACCTGACAATTGATGTCAATTTTCAATTGAATTTTAGGCATAAATTTAGCTAAAACTGTCTAATTTGTTTCGGTTACATGGCGCTTTGATAATTGATTGGGCGTCTAAAATTAGCCAACTATAGTCAATAACTATATAGGTTAGTTAGCCAGAGAGTCTATATAACAACAACCAGCTGCCTGTTGTTGTTGTTGTTAGGTAAGGCACAATAATTTCGCTTAATTTGAGATACATTTACTTGTGAGTGTGTGTTGAGTGTTTTTGTATCTTGTAGATACAGGTTATGCACGTTGAGTTTCCTGTGCAAGTCTGCGTTCCGCATTACATCAGCAACTAACGCATCGTTAGTTGATCAATTTTTGTATACCCGTTACTTAAAAAATAAGTAAAAGGGTATATTGTATGCGTTGAAATGTATGTAACAGGGAGAAGGAGGCATCTTCGACCCTATAAAGTGTACATATTCTTGATCAGCATCCACAGACGAGTCGATATAGCCATGTCCGTTTGTTCGTAAACGTTACCTATTAATTAAAGCTACCATCCTATTGAATTGTAACAAGATCGGACAAATAGAATGGAGGTAATGACTGATTTAAGTTTCAAGCAATGTAAATGCCTAAAAGTATGCAATAAAAAATATTTTAAATTTATTTAAAAAAAATGGCGGGTATCCTATAGTCGGGAGCTCGACTATAGCCTTTCACACTTGTTTATTTTGTTTATATTTTATTTTTTTATTTTATTTTATAATTATTTTTTGTTTTTTTTTGTGTAGTCTGACCCCATTGCTTTTGGCCCGTTACGCGCTGAACGCGTTGTCCAGTTGAGCAACTTGTTGCAAGCTGGGCAGATGAGTTGCCAAGTGGAAGCTGTAGTTGTTGTGGTTGTCGTTGTTGTTTTAGCCATGGCTTGAAGCCTGCCAAGTTGGCGACATTTTAGACACTTTAAGGCTTCCTACAACAACTTCTCTCTCTCTCTCTCTCTCTCTGTGTCTTCGGTCGTTGTTCGAGTTGCAAACTGGTTACCAACTTGCGGCTTTTAACTGTATTTACAGGGCCCACAACGATTGTCGATACACTCTATGGCTTGTTGTTGTTTATTGTTGGTTTTTGTTGCTCTTGCCCCTTTTTTCATTTATTTTCTTTTGTCGTTTTTTATTTAAGTTTTTTGTATCGTTTTCATATCGTTTAATGATGGACTTTTTAATTGGGTCAGGGACAGAAAATGAAATGGCATTTTTGATTTATGGTTTTTAGGCGCTTAATCAAAGTGCGAAGTTTGCATTTTTATGCCTATTAGTTTTAAAGTTTAAGGACATAATTTTATATTAATGTAACAGGATAATTAATAATTTTATTCATTTAATTATACAGTTTATTATATAACTGAAGTAATGACTCTTAAGTAAATGCTTAAATATGTTTTAAAAATGTTTTTTATTCAAATAATAAATACTTATGGGTATGTTTTAGTCAGAAATACTACTATTAAGTTCTTACTTACTTTCATTGATTCTAGGCTTTGTTTTTCCTAGAAAAAAACAAGGAAAAGAACTCTGAATTGCGCTGCAAGTTAAACATTGAAAGTATTTCTTCAAGTATTTATTTCTTCATACTTCAACGACAATTAATGCTACTTAGTCTGAGTTATACTTTGTATGTAATGCGCCTGTTGACTTCCTCAATGTTTTTTTATTTTTGCGCCCTACAATCAAACAATTTTATGATGTTTTTCACTTCCTGAAATCGTAAACAATGCAAATAAACACTTGAGCCAACTAAAATACTCTTAAAGTTGTCAATACGGGAAATGCGCACAAGAAGATCACAAGATAGAATGCATAAATGTGTATATACAGTGTGTCAAAAAATTGTTTTGTCAAAAAAAAAAATCAATAACTAAACTACATATAATTTAAAAAAAGAGAAAATATTTAAAAACCAGGAAAAGTTCAATATAAATTGTGTTAATTTATACATAGCGTCAAAACAATTACTTGACCAACTGTATATAAATCATATACAATGTGCATGTCAGTTCTAGAATATTGTTTTCATGCTGACGTTAACAGAAACTGTTGCCATTTCAATTTTTCAACACAAAATTAAATTCATTGTATATGTTTATGCAACGTCATCAAAGTTGATGAAAATGCAACACAAGCAGATTTCTTGAAATGGGAAAAGAACTGACAACAGCAAATTTGAAGTGGGAACTCGAACTGGGAACTGGAATTGGGAATTGGGAACTGGGAGGAGGAGGGACAACATCCGCAAGTTTAACATATCGGAAATTGTGGAACTGTCTGGGCAAGAAAACAAAAACAAAGTGTGGAAACTTTGTTATTGTTTATCATTTGATATTTGAGTGTGGAATGTGTGAATAACCAAAATAGACAACAAAATGCCAAAGAGCAGCAACACCAAACGCAGTCTGGCAACGCTGGCAATGGGCCAAGAAATAAGTTGAAAGCAGACAGAGAGAGAGAGAGTGAGATAGAGAAAGGAGTGTGATTCAATTCAATTAATTTGCATCGCAATTGGCGTGTAATTTGACGTTGTTGCAGTTGCAGTTGCAGTCAAAACAATAACAACAACAACAGCAAAAATATCAGCAGAAATTGGCTCGTCGACATCTTTTGCATTGGCGCCACAAATCGCAGCTAAATAATATTACGTATACGACTTGTTAGACGTCTTAAATAACCGAAGAGAGAGAGACAGAGCAACAATTATTGAAACTTTGTATAAAAAAACAGTTGAAGTTTTAGATAAATATAAATTAAAATAAAACATATATTAATATAAAAAATCTAACAAATTTACAAAAAATGTAAATTTTGCAACAAAAAAAAAAAAAACAATATTTTTTGTAGTCAAATCAGCTTTTAACTAAATATTTTAGTATAATTTTTAATTAATTAATTTAATTTTTTAACCATAATTTTTATATATTTTTAAACATTTATAAGTTTTTTTGTGTAAATTTTAAACCATAAATTTTTTTTTTAACCTGTCTTAAATGACGGTAAATAAATCAAAAATAACTTAATAACTACTATTCTACAAATCTGCCAAAAATCAAAGTATAGGAGTATTAAAAACTTTGTTGTTTTAAGCTCAAGTTTCATTGTCTGACACAATTTAATAGTAAGCGATACACAAAGTTTCGCTTATCACGTGATTTGTGGCTCAAATGGCAATTGGAAACGTGCCGCAACAGCAAATAAAACTCTCGTATGTTTGCACCAAAAATCAAATAAAATGGAAAATGAAAAACCTAAAATCAAACCAAACAATAAAATGACATCATTGTTGTATTTTGTTGTTTTTGTTGCCGTCATCGCTTGAACTTTAATAAACTTTGCACATTTGGTTTTTTTTTTGTTTGGTCGTTTTTTTTTTTGTTTTCTTTCTTACTCATTCATCACGCTGCGCTTTGCTGTTTCTATTTGACGTTGCTTTCTTCTTCTGTTCTCCTTTTGTGACGTCAGCAGGTTTACTTAATTATATATTCAATATATTTAATAGTGATAATAATAATGATACACCTAATACTAATACAACGACTACTGCTTGTACTAATGATAATGATAATGATAATGCTAATGATGCTGTTGACGTTTCGAAATTGGTGTGTTGATAGTTCAGGGCGAGAGATCAACAAATATTAAAAAACCTATTAAAAAATATACAAAGTATTTTTAATCATTTCTGAAAAATAAAAAAAATTATTTCAAAAAGTATTTAATTTCTATAAACATTTAGAAAATTACAAAAGCACTTTTCAATGAAATTTTAAGGGCAGCAAGTACGTTAGTTGATGAATGTAATTTAACATTTTAAACTTATAATTCACAATCAGTTTCAACATTTGACAAGGCAAATGTGTGCTGAATATTTTCAGATTTTAACTGATTTTCTGGAGTTAAAAAGTACAGTAACAATTTACATAAAGGCCATATTAAATGTATATGCTTTTTAGTTATTGAGCAACGTTTCGTTTTTCGTTTTTGTTTGTTTTTAAATTTGTTTTTATCAAATGCGATTTACAATGCCATTGACCGTTGTCCGCAATGACATTGGCAACACAATAATACACACAAATGCACATACTGTATATGGCAATATATACGAATAAGTACGAGAATATAATATATAGTATAATTTATATGGCGTTAAGCAAAGAAAGAGAACAAAAGTCACGCCATGAGTCATTGCACTCTACATGGGGTCGTCCAGGCTGTGGGACTTTTACTTTTTTTATATTATTTTTTTTTTTTCGGTGATATGGGCACAAAAAAAAAGCTTCGATTGCATTCTGTCTGTGTTGTTGTTGTCCACAAGGGCGGTCGGTTAAGAAACTTTCGCGTTTCGTCCTTGTGATGTCAGGCAAAGTGATGAGACTCTCTGTCCAGCTACACTGTACAAAATTATAAGATTCCGGCATAAAATCAATTCAAAGCAATGTCAGAAGTTTGATATTTCCAGATTTTCATAATCAATGAACAAAATACTTGATTCAAAAAACGATTTTTAAATTTATTTTACGCCAATATTATGATTATCAAAAATCTATTATTATTATTTAAGTGAAATCAAAAGTTTTACGCCCATTTGACTATTTTAATGCTGAATGGATGCCATTTTATCCGCATAGTATATTAATTTAACAATAGTAACTAAAATCAAAATAAACTTGAATCTAAGAATGAATTTTTATATTTTTTTACAGTGTACAGTCACAATTCTCGGCACTCGGCCTGTAACCCATTAAAAATCATCATCATTCTGTTGCGATGAGCGGCATTTTTAATAGTCGCTCGACTTTAATTATTTTGCAAGCTCACAAATCCATCCATATAAATAAGTCGCGTTTCAGCGACAAAAATAATCATGAAAAGTGAATTTTTTATTGTTTCGTTTCATGTGTATGTGTGTCTATGTGTGTGTGTGTTGGTTGATATTTGTTCATTCGACAGACATAAATAAAATAATTAAGTTATTTTTAAAGTTAATATGCGTATTTCATGCTTATTAACAGGCATAAAATTCTACAAAATATATACAGTTTGTGTTGAAAGCGATAAATGGGAATATTTAAATATGTCAAATGGATTAAATATATGCTTTATATCTACAAACCGGACAAGAGAGCAGATAAATCAACTTCTTTACCTATTTATCTAGTCATATTTTAATTCAATTTCCGTTTGATTTCAATCAAATTTCTGTTCTTTCGATATCACTTCATTCACAAAATATTTTAGTTTTGATGACTCAATTCACCATTATCAACTTTATATGTCTGGAATGTTGCTTTACCTTTGACATTCCCTAGGAAAATTGCAATGTTGCCATGCGAAATTCAATATTGACTCATCAACTTGTATTTTTTCTATCTTTCTATTCTGATATCTATTGAAACCATCTTTATGGTGACACATTAAGCGTGGGCCATTTCTATAATTGAAGATTGCGTGACACCTCAACACATTAAACGTTGCGACTTTCCTTCATTCTATCTGAGCTCATATATTATCGATTGATTACAGTGCAGTGAGCTCTAAATTTACTACGACTTTTATTCACTTATTTTGACCATGATCTATAACCCATAAAAACGTGCGCTTAGTTCGTTGTACTCATTTCAAGAAAAGACAAAAAATGCTAATCACAGTCTCTGTCAGTTTGCCGCGCTTTAATCAAGAATTGTGTGTTTATTATTATTATCGCTACGGCAATTGTCAAAAGTCCTTGAAAGGTTTTTTCAATTCACAAAAAAAAAACCAGTCGCCAGTTCAATTTTTACTTCGCTCAGGCAAAACATTTGCTCAAGGTGAACAAATCTGCCAACTGGGCGAAGTAGTTTGCCATTAAGAACTTAGACTAAGAGTCTTAACTTGTGCTTTAAATGTTTGCCTATCAAAGTTGGCAACTTTGACGTGATTTTTTTGTGTGGAGTAACATAACTTTGTTAGCCAATATGTGACGGACTTTGAAGTATGTTTTAGTTTTAGTTAGTGTATGTATTTAGTATAGTGTATCCAGATCAATTTGCAACTGTAGTAAAATCTGTAGTAAAAATAAATTTACACTTGTTTTAGTGATTTTGAAAAATCATCTTGAGTGGAAAATAATTGATTGAAGTTTATGGGGTTAAAAAATGCATTTTTGGTAATTATGATAATATTTTTAAACAATATTTTATTACGGATCGCATTTTAAAATTATTGTTATTATTAAAAATATGTTTGCTGCTGCTGAAAGTACTCCAAAATGTACTGTAAATGATTTCTATGTTGCTGCTGAGTTTTGTATTTTATGTAATCAACGACCACAATTGTTGAGTTACATGTTGTGTGTTATTGTTGGTTTCATCTAGTTGTTTTTTTTTTTGGCCCATGTTACATAATTAAAAGCGTTTTGAACAATGGTACAATATGCAATTTGTTTGGTCACTCAATAATTAAGGAAATGTATAGTACGTATACATATATTTGCAGCTGCTCCACTGACATGTTAAAGCATTTGAAAAATTGACAGACCGTTGCCGATGGAATGGAGAGAAACGGACGAACGGACATTGAAATTGACAGACGTTTGGCTCATTAAAATGATTGAATAGTTTAATCATTTTAATGAGCCAAACGAATTATCCGACTCGTTGGGGTTTTATTTTTATTATTCATGTTTTGCAAACACATTTTTGATGGGGCGACTCTTTTATTATCTCTTTAATTTTTTTATCTCACAACTTTTCGGCAATTTTAATGCGAAAGGCTGACAATTTAATTGCGCATTTGACATTGCATTTTAAATGGGGGCTCTGTTATTTTCCGATTGTGCCAAAGTTTTGCAAAACTGTAGGAAGCTTTATTATCGTATTGACCTCAATACAGACAAGGTCAAATTAAATAAACCACATTTTTAAATGCCCTCCAGGAGTTATACCAAACTCTTAAGGGAGGTTCTTTTGAATTTGGCCGAAAATCAAGCAAAATTTGAAAATGGTTTGTGGGAGAATGAAAATACATACGAACTTCTGCTTTCGAACTTTGATTCGTTGTTTATTGGCGATTAAAAAAAAAAAGTGATTTTTGAGAAATTCAAAATGGCGGCTTCAAAATGGCGGATCTCGTCGACCTCGACTCTCAAAATATCGCTCTGCTTCTTCAAGTGTGGGGCCTCTGGTAGTAAAGTGAAATGAAAAATGTATATAATTTATTAAAATAGATAAAATTTCCTATGGCTTATACCTAACTTCAATTAATTTTGGTGAAAAAACACCAATTTCATGGTCGTTTAAAAAAAAATGAAATTTTTCCACTTTTTTTTACTTTTATCTCGTTTAAAAATTATAAATAAACAAATTTTTATGCCAATTTTAGGTATAAGCCATACAAAAAAGTATATACTTTAAAACATTTTTTGAATGAAGGAAATCGGATCAATAGAACAACACCTGTACTTGAAAGTAGATTAGAAAACACGGTTTCGAGAAAAACGCGTTTAAAGTTTTTGGAAAGTGACAGCGGGTACGCAGCGCGCGTGACATGCGTACGTTTGACACGCCCTATCTCAAGAAATACGCGTCGTATTGAAAAATCCTTTGGCACATATATTCTATATATATATAACTTTCATTTTATGTAAAAAAAAAAATTCGATTTTTTCAAAAAAATCCAAAAGAACCTCCCCTTAAACTGATTAAAATCGCATCCCAAATCGCTTGATGTGCTTTTAACTGTCTGGCGTTAATGTTTGACAATTATTAGGAAATTAAAATAGATTTATGCTTTATTTAACTAAATTATTCCATATTAATATAAAATATTTTATCTTTCTCCTTTATAGTGCATCTGGAACAAGTGCAGTTGCGATTGACAACAAAATCGAACAGGCAATGGTAAGTTGAATTCGTCATCATTATTTTATTTATAGCTTTAAGTCCTTGTCTTGTGTAATATACAATTTCTGTAAGAACATGTGACTTGACGTCTCTTTTTCTCTCTCTTTTTGATAAGCACAAGCACAAAATAATCTTTATAATGTGCAATATTGTTATTTAAAAGTAATATAAGAAAAGTCCTTATCAAAACTGTCGCCGCGAACTTTTGGCCGTGAAAAATGAAATAATAAAAATATAAAAAAATAAATTCAATAATAATTGTTTCTCAGGGTACTTGAAGACGTCAAAGATTCTTGAATAACATTTGTATCTATGACCCTATTGTTATTAAATTGGAAATATAGTTTAGAAACGGGTGCAGTTAAACAGATGAAAAATTTCAGAAGAATATATTTTCAAATACGATTTTTAAGTGTTTTTATATGATACATGATACGTCAAAAAAACTCTTCTAACTATGATCCGATTATTATCAAATTTGAAACATTCAAAAAACGTTTTTAGATGGGCATAAGATAAATTTCCTTACTCAATTAAATTTAAGTCTAATCACAATTCAACTCTAGCGCTAGTTCTAACAAATATCTTCCGTTTGTCAGTGATCCAAAAATAGTTTGAACTTCAAATCCATTCGAAACTTACTTGCAGAAAATGCTCTACAAAAAGTTAAACACTTGAATAAGTCTGGCCAAAGACCTCCGAGTTGAACAACACTCAAGTGGGCTTTTATTTCTCTCCTCAAACCTCTTCGTGATTGTCCTTAGGAGTGCAAATTTAGTTCAATTGAATTGATGTGCGGCTGCTGTGCACGTACTCGTAATATCAATGTACAAGTGCGCAGCTATTTTTAGACTCAATTAAAACGGCAACATTCAACATTCAACAGCAGCGATGAAAACTGAAAGATGCCAATTGATTATTTGATCCCCTCTGTCGACACTATCTTTATTTCTCTCTCTTTTATTCTTTATGATTTCGCAAAGTGCGTTGAAATCCCCACCAACAATTGTTTGTGGCTTCAATTGAATTGCGCTTCAGCTCGTGGGCGGCTTTTGATTGAGTTTGAACTGAACTCACTGCCCATTGAGACATTCATAGAGCCTTGATTGTTGTTTTTTTATGCTGCTATTCTTGGAGTGACAGAATGCTCACTCTAAGCCTTGACAAGCACTTGTTTATTGAAAGCTATTGAATGAAAAAGATTATACAACAGAATCTCATTGTTTTTGCCAATCAAAATTTAAAGACTTACTGAGAAATACGTTTGGTAGTCAAAATACTTTATTTGGACTCAATTTTAAACTGTATTTCGTTAAAAATGTCCATTTTACATTAGAGTAACAGCTTCGTAACAGTTTGACGTTAACATTGTGATGCCAACAGAGTGACTGCTTCTTAACAGTTACAGTCAAGTAAACAGTAGTCATTAACAGCTTCGTAACAGTCTGACGTTAACATTGTGATGCTAACAGAGTGACGGCTTATTAACAGTTACAGTAAATATAACAGTAGTCAGTAACAGCTTTGTAACAGTTTGACGTTAAAATTGTGGTGCTAACAGAGTGACTGCTACTTAACAGTTACAGTATAGTTAACAGTAGTCAGAATTTTTGGCTACGTTTGTTATTAAAAAAGCAAGTCATATAATTTAAAACTCCAGAATTTTAATTATATTTTCCGACTACTAAGTATTTAAAATATTCATTCACAATTTTAATCAAATGTCACAATAACTTATCATGGAATTTTTACGATATTTTTTCGGCCATAAAGAAACTGGAATATAAAATTTACGCAAATCATCAATAAAACAAATGGTCACTTCACTTTACTTACCGTGAGCTGAAGAAATTGCAGCTCTTAACTAATCTTTGAAGCACAATTTTATGGGCTTTTAATTGAGCGATCAGTGAACAGTGGTAAAATAAACCAAAAAGTGATTGCCATATATTATATTTTTATATGGTGTCTTTTATGACGGATCTGTCGGATCTGGTTGACACATTTTGGTTCTACTTGTTGCACGCAGTTTCAGCTGGTTGCAGTTGCCGTTGCAGTGTTGAGTTTGCTTAAGTCAATCAACTTTTCCTTTTCGAAATCAAATGTGTAACGCTTCAGAGAGCAACAGTTGAGACTCTGTTGTTTCTCTCTCTCTCTGTCTCTGTCTCTGTCGCTTCACATGACAACCAAGACGCTGGCCATTATTGGTCATTTGGGTCAATTCAATTGCTCTGCACTTTCATCGGGCCAAAAAAAAAGCTAAAGAGAAGAAGAAAATGCCATCATTTATCAAAATGAAGCTACAATTCTGTTGTTTGCCTTTCAATTTGTCTGAGAAGTTTCTTTACTTTATCATTGTGAAAGTAATTTTCATTTGTTTCACTTTTCTCGTTGCAACAGGATTTACAATTGTAGTTGTATTTGCTATTGACCTTGTGGCAAAAATGAAATAAAATATAAATAAATATATAAAATCATTTTAATCGGGCTGGGCCAACTCTCTTATCAGGCTTGTTGTTTACAAAATGGCAGACATTTTGCTATGCTCTCGCATTGCTTATCGCTCGCCACTCGAAAATACCATAAATTGTTAGCCAAAGCAAAAAATACAAATAATAATAATAATAATACAATAAACACAAACACACACACACACACACACACACATTTTATGTGTGTAATCACTTCAAGTACATTTTTGTGCCATGATATGGCGAAAATCATAATTTGAAATAACAATAATAATTATACATATTGATCAAATGGCCAAAGTCAAGTCAACTCTCACCTTAAAAGCCCAAAAGCCTTTTTTTCTATCTGCCTTTAAAGTGAAAGTCATCGAATTAAGCATCATTATATCGATACTTGGAGTCAAGTGTGGAGGGATATTTAATTTGATGGGCTGCCTAAAAATAGACCTGAGACCTGAGACATGGAATGCGCTTAGGCAGGTGTATAAAAAGAGATAACAAGGTTGTTAAAAAAAAATAATATTAAATGTAATCGTTGTCTATTTTTAGTAAAGTAGATAAAAGCTGATAAGCTGTTAAAATCTGAGAGAAGTTGAAAGATGTGAAAATATTTTCCGAACTTAGTTTACAATTTCCTTCTTTATTTATTTACCAATAATTTAACAATTTTAAGATTATATTATAATTGAACATCTTTAAACTTTTTATTTATTTACGGCAGTAATTCCATAAAATTTTTTCTTAATTTTAGAATTTTTTAGAAAATATTCGATTGTTGTTTATAATTTGAATCCTATTTTACATTTATTACATGATCTTTAGGAAACTTTAAGAACACTGAGATGACATTATTAAATATACGATTTTAATATAAAGTCAACTTTTTTAGACATTTTATTAACTTGATTAAAAGATCTCTTAATCATAGAGTTTATAGCTTGACAGACGCCTATAATGAAAGAAAAAGAATGTTCTTTGATGATGATTTACACACGCTGAAAAGTCATTTGTTTTATTCAAACAAAAACATATTTCAAAAAATAAAACTGAATTTACTTCTGTAATTTATGTGCAGCAGATACTTTTCCTGTATTACAAAGACAGGAACAAGCGGTCGTTATAAAACATATACTAAAATAATGCACGCCCTTCAAGTGGGCGGAAGTCTGACAGCTTCTTCCTTAAACGACGCTTTCTTCACAATACATAAACAATATACATATTGTTATTTAAATAAACATTAAGCTTATCAATCAAATGCAAAACGATAATGACGTCACTTTATTTTTTGCGCATTAATAAAGTTTTTTATGTTTGTTTTTTTTTATATACATTTTTAAAATTTTTGGAAGGCACACGCCTCACAGTTATTAGTAGAAATATATATATGAACAGATGTGATAAGAAGAAGAAAATAAAATAAACAGACAGAAGTAGACATAAAAGTTATCAGCAAGAATACAAACATTGTGAGTGTGTGACAATTATGAGTATTATGCTAATCTCATGTTCATTGCGCGTAAATAAGTCTCAAATCTCTTGAAGAAATACCAATTCAATCAAAACAAAACAAAGTCTAGGCGCCAATGATTAAATGTGATTTTCCTGCAATTGATAACGTTTTTAGGTTATACTAATATTGAATAATTGATTTGACAGCTTATCAACAACTAAAGAGCAGAGTTGATAAGTCCATTTAAATTAAAGAAATCATTGAATAAGTAAATATATTAGAAAATAAATTAAAAATTGTTGAAAAAATAAATAAATAAACACAAATAAAACATACTCTTGTGTTATTTCACTTTTTTTCTTTTGTAATTCTCAATCAGTTTAAGCAAAAGTTACTTGAAAAACTTTTAAATCTTTATGCTCACTCTTTAATGGTTTTCTTGTGCTTTTAAGCTAATCAATTTGTCTAAATGTCTTTTATAAATCCCTAAAAGTACAACAAATTGTTAACAATCTATATTTATAGATGATGTATCAAATTTGTTCTCATTGCTCAACTGCTTTTATTTTTTCACTTTTAAGCTTATCAAATTTGTCTAAATTCAAGCAACTGGCTAATTATCAAATTTCCTCAATATGTGACAGCAAAAAAACAGATATTTAACAGTTAAGCAAACAACTTGAAAACAACAAGATAAGATGAATAGAGAGAGATGTGTGTAAGAAAGAGAGAGAACCACACGATAATGCAACTTAATGACTTAATGACATTTATGGCGTTAATTTTTTAACGTTTCTAAGCCTATTTTTTAACTGCCACGACTGCGGGCAAAGGGCGGAAAGTTATAATACTCTTATTATTTTTTTCAACTTGAAGGAAAAACAACACATAAGCCATAAACAACAATACATAGAAATCTATGGGTAGTAAGGGGAACAAGCAATAAAAGATACGATAAGATAAAAGCACGAAAAACACGTTGACTTGACGGGTTTTTTTTACCACTCTCTGTTCTGTCTGCTCTATTTGTGCAAGTGCTTTAGAGCTTTGAAAGTGAAAAACAACAAGAATTTGTAGAACAATAAAACTGAAGCAGAGTTGAAAATGTTGCTAAATATTATTGTATTTTTATGCTCAGCGAAAAGATAATAAACAAGAAGTGTGGCTTACATAACAATGTTGTTATGACATCTGGCAAACATATTTGGTTATTATCAGAGCTGGAATGGAAAGCCCAACAGTTGTCTGTCAACAAAAAAATAGTATCTATTTTGTTCTGTTTTTAAGACACGCGTGCTAATCAACAGTTGAAGCTTTAGATGCGAAATCAATGCTGATATGCTGCTGCCACAAACAGTCCATTTATTTGTCTATCTATCATTATCTGAATCTGTAAATGTATCTGTAGCTGTATTTAATGCTAAGTATCTGTAGCTTTTGCTCTAATAGCACTTTGAACCAGCCGACTGACGTCAGTCGCTTTATGACTTATAGTAGTCTTTAGTGCTAATTAGTAGTTGCGGCACTGACAGAGGCATAGACACAACACTGCGTGTTTATCATTCGATCTGACAACAAATAAATAGCTAGCTAATAGCATATTGAGAGCTACTTTAATAGAGACGAGCTCGTGAGCTCAATTCAATAGTCGTGTTCAGTATAAACAGAAAGCTAAGGAAAGGAGATCGTTGTTTAAAGTCTACGTTTACGGATGGAGTACAAGGCAGAATTGTAGAATAGACTGGCTCTCTCGAGAGAGGAAATAATAAAAGAGAGAGTAAGAGTAAGAATGTAGACCAGCGGTGGGCACGCATGGGCTCTGGGAGCTAGCGGCTGCTCCCAACTTTATTGTAGATGATGGGATATTGAAATTATTATAATGCACTCTCAGAGGAGACAAAGAATTTAAATTAGAATCTTATGAACAACAAGAAAATGAATAAAAGTAATGATGTAAGATGAAAAAAAATTAATAAAAATCAGAAATACAAGATTTAATATCAATTGAAAATCAATCAAAAAATTACAATAACATATACATTAATAATAGAAAATATTGTGATTGTTGTTGTTTTTTATTGAAATGATTATGATGCTCCCCCTCAGGAGAGACAAAGAAATCATATTAGAATCTGATGAATGATGAGACACAAGAAAATAAAAACAGATTATAAAGTTAGATGAAGTAAAATAAATAAAAATAAAAAATTATAATTTAACATCAATTAAAAATAAAAATTCACAAGCGAACAAAAATATATTAGTAATAGAAAATATTAAGATAGTTGTTATGCTTTGTGCTTCATGCTCACACTGTCATCTCTAGTTTGACATGCATCTAGAAACAATAAAAGACAGAGAATGGGCATTGTCATTATACTGACGTCATTGGCTGCAGCTTCAGATTGCATCACAAAAAATACAGAGGTGCAACATTTGCTTTGATGCTACAAATGCTCTCGACGTGTCTATTGTGTCGTTTTCTAAAAACTTGAATACTGAGAACTTTAGTTTGAGTTACTCATAGAGTTTGACATTTGAGTGCAGCTTATTATTGTTGTTGTTGGAGGTCGGCGACTTTCAATTCGTGTGAAATGCAAGCCAGTGTCAATGTGTTGGTTAAAAGGGAAAATTGGTATAGCATTTCACAACAAGCGAATTTAAGCCTGGCTGATGAGCTCACCTTGCCACTGAGCGAAGAGTGGCAAGTGTGGAAAAACCTGTGACTCAGTCATGCAACAATTCGCAGGAAAAACGGCTCGATGCTAAACTTTGTTTCTGATTTTTGCTTTTTATAAATGCAGCGTAAATGTGGCCAACAAAAATAAGAACAACAACAAAGTGAACACGAGATGTGTGCATGAGATACTTTAGCTATTTAGTTGTTTGTTGTCTAGAATTTTCATTTCACATTCAAGGTCATGTGTCTTTTGTGGTGTTGCCAAAAACTACTAGGCACTCCCACACTCAAAAACACACACAACATTTTTAGACATTGTGACGACATTGTATCTTACAGATACACAGATACATGCATACATATATTTACTGGCCTAGACAGAGACGTTTATCGTTAGCCTTAGATGCAGTTTTGTTGCCGTCAAGTTGAAAGTGGGTCAGTTTTATCGCCCCAACTCAACTGTATTCACAGTATTCACAGTTTGTGCTTGCCATGCACTCACTTGCATTCGTTGTTGTTGCTAAGCGGACTCAATTTTCAATAGTCAAGACAAAAAACGACGCTCGTTATGTGCAAAGTGCGCTCTCGCCATTTATTTTCTCGCTCTTTCTTTCTAACGAATGCAACGTCCTTGATTAGGCAAACACAACGCCCAGTAACTGCACGACGCTTATCAACACTTGTTTATCAACACTTGAAAACCCAAGGGAGCAGACACAAAAATGTGTTCTGTTTGTTGTGGGACTGCTTATCGTTCAGATTAATAGTTGAATCCCCACTTGAATTGTTTTTGTTTTATATAAAAACAAAGTTGATAGACCCCTGTAAAATTTTTTAAATACGAGGTCTTAATACATACAGTATGTCAAGTAATTGCTTTGACTGAATAAATGGTTTAGATCGGCGGTGGGCACGTACCTAACTTCGGGAGCACTACAACAACTTAAAAAACATCAACCCTATTAGAGTCTACCTAAGTTGGAAGCAGCCGCTGCTCCCGGAGCCACTGCGTGCCCACCACTGGTTTAAATACTTTATTTTATTTTGCATTAGAAATATTTTTTGATTTATTAAAATAGTTGCTTTAGGTTCTTAGAACAATTATCAAAGAATATTTAATAATTAAGGGACTTACTTGACTTACGAATATTTTTTTTTGTCAAAACAATTACTTGATATACTGTACACATACTTATACTCAACAGCTGCTCTCGTTTTCAGTTTTTCTCATGCCAAAAAAAATTAATTGGACAGCTTCAGCAAATGGCGACGACAAGAACACAAAGCAATTTTCTAGCGTTTTTATTTGTTTGCCGGTTTCCTGCTGCCTAAAATCTTGACAGACACGGAACTAGACACAGACGAGTATTAAATAAATCACATTTGATTTACTCGCATTGCCACTAACAATTTGTGCCAATTTTTGGCAATCATTTATTTTAAATTATTTGCCTAAATTAAAAAATGAGGAAAATAAAAAGAAGAGAAGACAAAATGGCAACAATAGCTGAACGCGTAAACAAAAACCGGCTAAAACCCAAATGGTCCACACTTTGGCTTTCAGATACACATTTGTATCTATGTATGTATGCATATATAATTTATGCCTTATTATTATTATTTGTTTATATCGTTAGCGGCGTCAACAATAAACAGATTTATGCAAATTAAAAATCGTAACAAACAATATTTTTTTTTTTGCATATGTGAATGAATTTTCACCCATTCGACGATGGCGCCTGAATACAAATTAATGTTAAACAGGTCTAAGAAAAGACTTTAAATGCATGCCGAATAGCAGATGCACTATAAACACTATTTAAAAATTTAGGAAAAATGTAAAAAAATATAAAACAAATTCAATTGTATAAAATACAAAACTCATATTTAGGTCATACTTTCCATATCAAATTAATTTTCAACTGTCTTTTGAAAATATCTTCATAAGACACGGAAAGAATGATACATTAACCAACACTGTCACTGGCACAACTAAAGAAAATCTGTAGATTCTGTATGATTAATGTGACTCTAACTCATTTGCATAGGCATTGGAATAGCCTGAAACGATGTTCACCTCTGAACTGAACTGTGTATTAAATACTTTGATATATTGACACAATGACCTTTGTGCTATATATGTTTATACGAACTTTAGCACTGATATCTTCCGTATAACGTTAATTGGATTCGATTTGAGTTCTAAATGGACATCAATTATATGTTTTGTATGAGGAAACAATCTAAGATTGCTTATTAATTTCGTTTTCTGAACTCTGAATCTGAAATCTGCTCTAATCATGATCGCAATGACCTTTTAAAGTGTTTTCAACTTGAGTTCCATACAAAAGTTGGCCAAATTTCTGTTTATGCCATTGAGCTGTCAATTGATGATTTTATGCGAATTACCCAATAAAATGGGCGTCAAGTGGGTGTGTCCCCAATACTTTAGAGTTGACAAATTTCTCTCTCTCTCTTTTTCTATCTCTATCTCTCTCTAAATCAACAACAGCCACACACTTGTGCCACTTAACAACAACTAGAAATGTCAATCAACTGCCAACTGTCAACCTGCACTTGATTTACCCCCAAAAACATACAACAATAGCATTTACAGTCACTCACAAGAGTTTTTCCACGCTTGGCCAAAAAATAATATAAATATTTTTTATATGATGTTATGCTTAATTTGTTGGTTGCCAAGCGCCCAATAACAACATGTTGTTGTTGCTTAAAAAAACAACATTTATTTATAAATAATAATACTGAAAAATGACAAAAACAGTTGTTGACCTAATTAACTTTTTGGCATTCGAGTATAAATTGAAACGATACCAAAACGATATGCGCCGAAAATCAGCTCATAAAAAATTGCTAAAAATAAAGCAGCAAACAAAATTATAAATATGAAAATAATTATTTATAATGTGAAAAAACCTATAGAAACGTTAATTTGGGATGGAACTGAAAAGTTAAAAAAATCATTAGATATTTGACTGAAACGCACAAGTTTTGAAGCTGCAGATTTTAAGATGTTTGATAAAAACCAACAATGAAAATCAACAAGGAACTTTTAAAATAAGTTTTTTAAAAATTTGTGTTTACGATTCTCAAGTGGTTTAAGCGCAGACTTGGCCTAAAAATGGCAACGAGTTCAATGAAGAATAACAATATTGTATTTTCTTTTTCATACAAAATGTACAAAAGAAGAAATTAAACATAATTTTATAGTGTGTACTTTAGTAGATAGAATAGATATATAGATCATTCATATACTGAATATATTAGGTATAAATTTAGATAAGTTTGTGCAACTTTCCCAGAGTTCAAGCTAACTTAAACTCCTCAATTGATTGCATATTCTTTGTAGAGCATTGTGGTTAGACTTTTAAAATTTCTCCATACATGTTGATAAGTATTATTCAAGTGCGTTTTATTTTTGCAAATGTCTCGTAGTCCGTCGCCAGCAACTAATTTAAATGCGTTCGTTTATCGATTCAAGTTTTTATTGAGTTTGGGGACCAGTTGAACAAGTTGGCGAGTCGTGAGTTGTTGTTAATGTTGTTGTTGTTGCGATTGCTGCGTGTGCGTGGCATGTGTCTGGCGACTTTTTGGCCGAGAGACTCGCGAGAGAGACGAGACACACCTACCTGAGTTAACCTCGTCATCGGGCCAAATACACAATATATGTATATTTGGCCATGATCGCAAACACCAACATACGAATATGAAACGCGTTTGCCTTTTTTGCATATTGTTGTCGATCTCGATCTCTGTGAGCAACGTTTAAAATTAGATTCTTTTGCAATGATGATGATTAATATATTGTATGCCTAGTTCTTTCATCACGTGTTGTCTGTTTGTTGTCTCGTTGTCGCGTTGTCGTTGCTATGGTTGTTGGTTGTACTTAGGCATTGCAAATTGGCACCAATATGCCATTCAACATTTGGCAAATTAGGCCCACGAAATTCTTCAACATGTGCGCACCAAATTGGAAAGTTTTTTAGCTGCAAAACAAAGTCAGATTAATTATAAGGCTATGTAGACGAAACGTAAGAAATAAATAAGAAATAAAGTAAAGAAATAATATACTTATAGAAAGTTATAGACCCTGTTTACGATACAATTCTGCAAATCTTACTGCCCTCTAAATAAAAACAAATTTAAAAAATATGACAAGAATTCACTAAAAATATTAAATGTAAAAAAAAACTTAGAATAATGTAATGGGGATAAAAAAGTTTCTTCTGACATTAAATCTATGATTAATATGCCTGCGTTTGACATTTATGCTTAATATCAGACTCTGATATATATAATAAATATGTGCATATTTATCATGTCTATAAAACGTGCACGATTCTCTCTATAGCTCAATAAAATCTATATAAAACTGAACACGACGCGTTTCTCGATCATTTGCTTCCGCGTTAATAATTTAGCTAAGAAAAACTAAATGGGGGAAAAACAACAAATTTCTGCCACGTTCAATTTGCTTGATGGGGATATTTTATAATTAGTCTTCAGAGGAAATTAATAAAAATTGAAATGTGAAAAAAAAGGAAATATTTTTATGATCTCTCATGGTCCCCTATATCATCAGCTGCTGACAGTTTGATGTTCCTATTTTTTCCACGAATTCTTTAAGAATACATAATTTACATTTTTTTTTTTTCTTTTTGATACATTTTCCTCATTCTCTTCTCTCTTCTCTTTGCAGGTAAGCAAACATCATAATCAAAACAATAATATGAAATGAAAACACATATGGTCTGCGTAAGTCAATTAGTTTCCTATAAACGCGTGTCTACAATAAATTGAAATTTTTCCAGACAATTGTCAATGTTCTCAATGAATTTCAATAAAGAAAAATATGTAATATTCCATAGAAGAAATATCAATTGAGCATCGAGAACTACTTGATCATTAAACGGGGGGCTCGATCAAAACAACTTTAAGATCTTTTGACTTTGGATTGCCAAAAATAGCTACAAAAGCGAAAGCGACAGCAAAACAAAAATAATAAAATGTGAGAAGAAGAAGGAAAGAATAACAAGCAACTGAAAAAGTTTGGCTAGCAAAACAAAATAATTAAAATATTTCGCATTAACTATGTGATGATGCGATGAGTTGGGAATACAACAGCACAGGCACAAAGAGCATGATAAGCGAGGGCTGTTCGACAAATAGTTGAACTAAAAAAGAACTAATTTTTCTGATTTTTCTACGACTCAGTAAAATTGGTTTTTGTGCAACATTTGTGTTTGTTTTTACAATTATTCTCATAATGTATTAAATGCAAATAATGTTTAGTTCCTTCAAATTTTTCGCGATATTGAATACTACACAAATAGCAATTTTCATTGGAGAATTTTAGCAAATTTATTTTCTATTACTAAAAAATTAAATAATTTTATTAATATACGGTTTGTATAATTTCAATATAAGCAATTTAAAAAATACAAAAAAAAATCCGAAACGAAATAAACAAAACATGATGCAGAAATATCAATTTAACTGAGTCAGGTACTTTTGCGACAACCCTCGCATATATCATCAGATCATCATCAGACTTCCACACTGTAAATAGGCTACGATACAGTATGAAATAATAGTGCTCGCTGCTGTTATTGTGTTTTTTTGCCTTCATTGGCCTTGAATAATTCATGATAGTTTTTTTTTTTCATTTTTTTTGCCCTTTTTTTGGTGTTGTTGTTGTTGTGTTTGGTGAGCCTCTTGTTGTTTCCCTGTTCAAATTTTCATTAAATTTCTGCGCGTTCTCTGCATGTGTTTTTCATTCCTCTTTGTTGGCTTATTTGTTTACGAACTATTTGTGATATGCATAGGAGCCCAAAGTGGAGAGCAAAAAGAATGAATGAATGAAAGAGAGTTGGAGTGAGAGGGAGAGCGATCGAGTGAGAGAGAGAGAGAGATAGAGTGAGAGCGAGAACTATTTGGGGAGTGCTGTAATGTGATAAGCAAAGCTCGTTTAGGGCACATAAATAGTGTCATACGTAAATATATAAAAAAAGAATCGTACCATATCAATTAGAAGCACTTTGAATTGTTATATAAATAGAAGTGAAAGAGTTGGAAACTATAACAATTTGTTTGCTTGTTTATACATAAATATATAATATGAAGTTTTACATTAAAAAATTAGAAAAATATCAATTGTCAAGATAATGACCTCTCTTAAAAAATTGCATATTAAGATATGTATCTTAAGAGAGGCTGTTTACTAAACTAGCCCGCGATCATCTTAAAGCAAATGATTTTAAAATGTAATCTAACAAAATCCCATACAACATTTTACAACTTTTTACAGTCTGTCAGACATGTAAATCTCACTGCAATTTAAAGCTTCACATAAAAATGAGATCATAAAAGTAAATAAAAATGCATCCATCAGATCCGTTTCTGTTGGCAACTGACGGTCAAACACAAATTGAAACGCACCAAAATAAATTGCAAATGCAATTAACTTAACTCGCCAGGCAGTTGAGATTTGTCTGTCTCTCTCTGTTGCAGTTGCAACACAATTAGTTGTTGTTGTCTGACAGGACAGACACATGAAGCGATTTACAATTTACGATTTGCCTTATGACCAACAGTTTGTAGATTAGCATGTGGCACAGGTAGTAAAGTATCTTTAGCCCAGACTCTGCACAACTGAGACAGAGACAGAGACTGAGACCCAAACTCTGTCCCAGACAGACGAGACCAGCTAATTGCATTCGAATGCGCAAATTAGCTGTAAATGATGGCTAGGCACAAAATTGGTTGAAGGCGCCGCACGCGTGTGGCAATTAACTGAGTTGTTGTTTTTTTAAGTGTGTCCCCAAACGTGGCAAATTGTTGACTGTGTTGACGCATGTTCTCGAGGTTCCCTTGCGCTCAGATCCGAGGTCACACGCACTAAAATAGCAGATCATAAATCTAGTATACTCTACAAAAAGAGAGAGATAGTATTTTCAATCTGTGCTGAAATGTGTAATACTTTGAAAGAGATCTTTATTGCATGGATTGATTATAATATAATTACGATAATAATAAATATAAAATATTATCATTTATGAATAGAATTTAGTATTGATTAATGAGCTGTCTAGTTAGTATTATTATATTTCGGCATTCGATATTGGAACTTTTTAATGATCTATGCAACAAATTGAAAAAAGATCTGACACTGTAAAAAAATGAGTTTATTCCTTTTAAAGCCTATTATAATTCTATGAAAATTGACTTTACCTGACAATCGATTTTTCCTTGTTATCTTAGAGTATTTTCACAGTTCTATAAATTGTATCTTTTACTTAAAATTGTAAGGGAACTCAGTTTTATTTATTTTAAAGTCTATTATAATTCTATGAAAATATAGAAATTAGTTGATTTTAGCCGACAATCTATTTTTCTTGTTATCTTAGAGATTTCGCAGTTCTATAATTTTTATCTTTTACTTAAAATTGTCTTCAATCCCAGTTTAATTCCTTTTAAAGTCCATTATAGCTTTGTGAAAATATAGAAATCAGTTGATTTTATCTGACAACAGATTTTTCTTGTTATCTCAATCAGTTGACTATATCTGACAATAGATTTTCTTGTTATCGTAGAGTATTTCACAGTTCTATAAATTGTATCTTTTAGTGACAATTGTCTTGGAACTTTGTTATGTCCAAAACATCTGCGCTTTTTATGTTTTATTAGCTACACGTGTCTAGCCATTAACTATACATCCTTTCTACACACAATCAATACAGTAAAAGAAATAAAATTAAAAGAAAATATATATTATATTTATTTAGCTTGTAGTTTTTTTTTGCGCGTGGCGGTTGAATAAACTTTCCCATTGACCTGAATTTTTTGCATTTTTAAAATAATCGAAAATGAGCTGCGGCAAATGAGATTGTTTATTAAGTTGTTCACTAGTTGTACATACATCTGATTGCAGTTTCAATTTATTATTGTTCTTTAGCTAACTCGCATATATCCTTGTAACCATTCCAAGTTTTGGGTTAAGGCCAAAAAGTAGCCAGAAATTGTTCGATGTATTTGAAATGTGAGTGTCATGTGAAATTATCAAAGGTTCCTTTTGTATTTTGCCGCCGTTTCTCTGAAAGAAAGAAATGTGTGAATAATATTTCTTATTTCGGTCGCCGATCAACCTAATTTAGAACTGTCAAAGTCTTTGGCAAATATCTTTATCCGCACAATACGTAGGCTGAAGCTGTCAAATCTTTCTTTTTTTTCTTATACATATTATAGATGACCAAAATATTTGTGTTCATGTTCGTTTTTCTAATATTTCTTGGCACGCTTTGAGCAAACATTTTCAATGCGAAAGGAAAAGTTTTCGTTTTATGATCACATTAAAATGCGTCATCTTCATCTTCATCTTTTCCCTACCCTCTTACCTTATTTTCCACCCACCAAATGTCGCGTGGGTGGCACATAACTTGTAGTTTCAAATGCAATTTAATTGCACACAATTCGCAGAACACTTGCTAAATTCATTAAAGCTAATTACCCAATTTCTTAGCTACATTTGATTTTTCGAATAAAACATGTGTACAGTAATTAATCAAATTGCATTAAAAGATCACTAATTGACATGATCAAGAAGATACTTTTTTTTGGCAAAATTATTATTAAGTCTAAGGTTGAGATGTGTATATTTTTTTATTAAAAATACATATTATCGGTTTCTGCTCAGATACATATATTCAAATAACTGTGGAAAATCTGAAACTGAATTTGGTATTTGTATTTTTAATTCATTTTTGAGATACAAAAAAAAACAATCATATATATTGTAGCATGTAAATTATTAACAGTAATATATATCCACGGTGGGCACTAAATCTTAAGTCGGGAGTACTACAACAACAACTACAATAATAAGAAAAAAAATAGTTTTATGACGGTCATAAATTTGAAGTGTCGAAAATGCCTCAACTCAATCTGCTCCTATGTTGTTGTTGTTACCTTGCTTGCTTGTAGGCAGAAATAAAGCTGGGAGCAGCTGCTGCTCCCGGAGCCACTGCATGCCCACCACTGATATATTTTATATCATGCTTCACTTGAATATTGAATATTTCGTCATATAATTCTTAAACAACCTTTTTTATTGTGTCGCAGTCTTTGTTTTCTTTTTTCTTCCCGTTTTGATGCCAATATTATTTCTGCTCAGGGCTGTTCAAACTGCTGCTATTGAGCTCGTTTAGCATTTTATTAGCATTTCCTTTTGATTGGCTCTATGCAATATGCTACTCGTCGATACAATTGGCTTATTGACTACTAGACTACTGCAGTCAGCAGCTGTTCTTCAATGTATCTATTATATAGTATGAGAGTTCTGAGTTCTGTTGATAAGACTGGCAAAAAACTAGTCGCATTTTGTTTGACAAAGCACTAATATGAGTTGTAGATACGTGGTTTCTATAGTTGAATAGATACTTTATAGATACTACCCAAAGAAGCTGCTCAGTTATTGACAAATCATATACTAATTTCTTATGCAAATATCAAGTCAGAACTTAGCAAATTGGAAGCTCTATTTGTTATGGTCAAATATACATAGGTACACAAGTGTATTTTAGGCATGTCCAGATACAAATGCAAATATCTTTTTTCAGTTATGCATATGTATATTTATGCGCTACCTGAAAAAAATTAGCATACACAGAAATAAGAATATATATAGAACACTGAGAGCGTCTGAAACTCATGATTAACACAAATCTGTTTGTTTACCTGTTGTGCCGTTTGTTTTTGTGGGTAAACAAATGTGCTAATTGTTGATTATAGAATACTGAATAATCTCAGTCGACGACGTTTTTGTTGCTTTTGTGATCTATTTGCCTTTGAGCTAATCACGCAAAGAGTGTGTGCAGCTGATAAGCTTGCCAGACAATCGGACTAGCTGATAAGGAGACTGAAACAGCCCTGATGATGATTATGATGAGCTGATAGTTAGTCTTTATTTCCCTCCCAACTCTGCTACTCAAATTTATAAGCGATTTTTGTACTTGGACATTTTTTTTTTGTCGTTTTTTGTTTTGTTATTTGATTTGTTTTTAATGAATTTCAATTGCTGGCCATTTAGCTGCAAACAAAACACAGTCGATACGTCAGCAGTGCCCATAGAGAATGCCAATTAAAAATGCGACTCGGCCACTTGCCCAAAATCAAAACAAATACTCAAGTAACTGTCTATCTCTGTCTTTATCTTCCCTCTTATTCTGTTTGAAATGCTGACTTAAACAAGTTCGAGGCGAAATTCTCAGCGATTAGACATTTTCAACTGATGATAAGCAGTTCAGTTTGTCCAGTTCCGTTTGCCTGATGTGCCCCACTGATAACAACGGCACTCCAAACGGTAAACGGTAAAATCGTTGCCAAATTCAACAAATGGCACAGCTGTCAATACATCAAAATGATCTGTAAAGTCGCTTTGTGGTTGCTTGGCAAACATTTTTGCCATGGGAAACGCACGGAAAATGTCGGAAAATAAAAAGATGTTGACAGGTGGCGTGTTTTACATAACAGATAGAGAGAGAAAGGGAGAAAGAAAGAAGAGAGAGGAGGAGATCAGTTGCAAACAGCTCTCAA